>NC_069420.1:58654468-58674468 GCF_026875155.1 Cherax quadricarinatus
TAAAATACAACATTTTCACCTCCTGATGATAAAACTTGACCACAACATTCCCTACCTTCTTTTCATATGTTTTTTTTTTTTTTTTTTTGGCTTGGGAGAGAGGGTAGCATTGTTTTGTTATATTTTGTTTGTTCCTTCATTTTATTTATGTATATGTTACATTTTATGTTAGTAAGCTATAACATAAACATGAAGATAAATGCTATACAATACCGACACAATGGATAAAGTATAATCAACATGCAATATAATGCCGAATTTTTATTGTCAACGTTTGCCACTGTTGTGCCGTCTACACACCCTCGTTCATTTCCTTTATTAGCTAAATTGGAAATGAACTCCTTGTATTATTATTTACTTATTTGTACAATTATTTCTGTATGTGACAATATGGTATTTTATATCAGGCTGTATATGTGCTAGTTTTATTATGTGTTGTTTTATGTAAAGGACCTAGATTAATATAGAATAATCCAATCATGCAAATATGGCTAAAACATAGTTTTTACATGTTGTTACCCCCCCCCGGCCACTGTATATTTGGTTAAGTGTTTGCCGGAGTGAGTGTACGTGACACAACGTCCAAGCTAGTGTTCGTCTTGCAGGAGAGTAGAATTGTAACAGCCAACTAGTCATACAACTCCTTCACTGGTCTTATTAGACAGTTGTTAATTGCTTCCTCACCATAGTTATTCTGGGCAATACTTGTACTCTATCTGATCCTCTAGTTTATAATAAAACTAGTTAATTATTATACGAAGAAGATTGTATTTATGTTAATTCAGTCGATATAAAGATGTCTTTGTGCAACAAAGCTTTAAGACATTATACGGGAAAATATGGTTAAAGATTCCCTGTTGTATATTATACTTCTTATCAGTATAACAGAAAAAATGTATTATGTTTACATGCCTGTACATTTTATAATATTATGAACAATTACTTCATTAAAAGAGATTGTACTTGAAGTTAATTTCCATACCAAACTCTCTGTCTAAAATTGTTATGTCTGAATCCCACAAGAAGGTAATATTTACTGACTTTTCTAAGGCTTAAGTGTAACACCCCACACAGTGGACTTTATCAAGATCACAAACAGCTTTACCTGAGCAGACTATGTGGTATGTATAGGGAACATATGACGTGAAGGTTCAGGGAGAGAGTTGTTTGCTGAAAAAAAAATTGGATTTGAGAAAGGACACTACCGGCATAGGCCAATAGGTTTGGTTGCTGTTTAGTGACAACGTTGAAGAAATTTCTGGCAAGAGATTTATAGCTACGTCGTAAAAGCGTCGTTTTAAAGTCTACCGAAAAAACGACCAAATCCAGAGGATATTTCTCAACTTTATCTCACACAACACCAAATTTAAGCTTGACGTAATCATTTAAGCTTATTGATTCGTGCCTTCTCAGTCTGTAGTAATGAATTTTGAGGAAGAATGCTCTTTCATCGAACTAAGTATTTTCTAAACTTCATATTTTCTTTACTTATTATAGACTGAGACACTGCCAGACATGTAGACACTGCAGGGACACTTGTAGACACATATAACATCAACTCATACACAGATAACCCGCCATAGCAGAGAGAAAAACGTATGATGAGAGTTGAGTGGAGTGTAAAATATAGGTGAGGGAACTGGCGACGGAGAAAGAGAGGAGGAAAGAGTAATATAGGAAGTTTTAGGTGATGGTTGTTAGTAGTAGAAGTGGGTCGTAATTTGTGCCACAAGAGGAAAGGGAGTGAAGGGAGGAAAATAGTAGATTGTAATAGTTAGACAAATAGAAGGCAAATTTATAATAGTAAAAGGTGATCAGTCGTAGTTTAAGTAGAGTGGGTTCAGTTAAGGACCAAGAAAAAGGAGCATGCAGGAGTGCTTAGGACCCTAGGAGGCACTGCAGGAGTGCTTAGGGACCCACTAGGAGAACTGCAGGAGAGCATAGGGGACCCACTAGGAGCACTGCAGGAGAGCTTAGGACCAATAGGAGCCACTGCAGGAGAGCTTAAGTCCCACTAGGAGCACTGCGGAGAGCTTAGGACCCATTAGGGGAGCTCCTAGCAGGAGAGCTTAGGAACCCACTAGGAGCACTGCAGGAGAGAAGATTAGGACCCCACTAGAGCACTGCAGGAGAGTTAGGACCCACTAGGAGCACTGCAGGAGAGGCTTAGGACCCAATAGGAGCACAGCAGTAGAGGCTTTAAGTCCCACTAGGAGCACTGCAGGAGAGATTAGGACCCACTAGGAGCACTTCAGGAGAGCTTTGGACCCACTATGAGCACTGCAGGAGAGCTTTGGTCCCTCTAGGGGTAGGCCCAAAAACGAGGGATAGTGGAAAACTGAGGACAGGCACACTGCAGAAAAATTTAAATAAAAAAAAGGGGAACTATAAAAAAGGATGAAAGGAGAAAATGTTAGGAGAGAAGAAAGGATCATGTCAAGTCACGAGTGTTCTGGAAGTTTGGAACTTTTGACAATGTAACGAGAAAGGAAGAACATCTAACAGAGACAAAAACCAGCATCGAGATTCATAAATGGAAAAATGTGTATAAAGATGGATGCTTCAACAAGACGACGGTTGTGAAGGCTAGAAGCAGGAAATTAAACACTTTGGCAGAGGACCAGTCTGTAGGATGGACTGATTTCTAAACACGACAGAAAAAGAACCATTATTGGAAAGGCTTTAGGTGTATCATTTTTTTTTTGTAATCTTTAATTAAGTCTGTCAGAAAGAGGAGTGACTCGTTTCTTCATTTTTCTCCATAGTGTGTTCTGTGTTGTGACACCCACTACATCATTCCCCAGAGTGTTCCCACTTACTGTAGCTGTCACTGAAGGAATACTTCTTAACTTCCTGTGATTCATCTGAGTCTTCAGCTTCCAGTTGTGGTCCCCTTGTTGTTGTGTCCCATTCTGGAACTTTCTGCCTATGTCACTTTGTCAGTTCTCTCAGTTATTCTATATGTCGTTATCATATGAAAACTTATGTCTCCTGTCCTCCAGGTCGTCAAGTCGGAATTCCCTTAACCTCTCTTCGCAGGACAGCTGTATAGCCTTGTGGCTTAGCGCTTCTTTTTTGATTATATAATAATAATCTTCGCTGGACATGTCCCTTAGCTCCGGGACTTGTCTTGTTACCCTAGCTTGGCTAGGTGTGGGTTCCAACAGTGGAGTGTGTGGTGTGTGTGTGTGTGTGTGTGTGTGTGTGTGTGGTGTGTGTGCGTGTGTGTGTGTGTCACTCACCTATTTGTATATCACCTATTTGTGGTTGCAGGGGTCGAGTCTTAGCTCCTGGGCCAGCCTCTTTCCGGTTGTTTGCTACTGGGCCCTCTTCTCTCCCCGCTCCATGAGCTTTATCGAACCTCGGTACTTAAAACTGTGTATGCGTTTCCTGCACCTCAATACGTCATTTTCTAGGCTATTCCACGCCTTACAACTCTATGACTGAGAATTACTTCCTATATATCTCTCTGACACATTTGTGTCTTTCAACTTCCAATTGTGGCATCTTGTTTCTGTGTACCCCTCCTGGAACATACTGTCCTTTGTCCAACCTATGTCTATTCACGCAGTATTTTTTATGTCGTTATAGTCTTCCCCTGACCCTCTGTCCTCAGTGTCGTCAGGCCCGGATTCCCTTATCTTTCTTCACTAGGACATTCCCTTAGCTCTGACCTAACTTGTCGCCAAACCTTTGTACTTTCTCTAGTTTCTTGACGTGCTTTATCAAGTGGTGGTTCCAAACAGGTGCTGCATACTCCAGTATGTGGCCTGGACATATGCTCGGTGTAAAGTGTCTTCGAACGATTCCTTACTAAGGTATCGAATGCTGTTCTAGGTTGCCAGGCGCCATATGCTGCAGCAGTTATTGATTGATGTGTGCTTCGGAGACATGATCGGTGTTATACTCACCCCAAGATGTTTCCTCTTGAGTGATGGTTTGCAGGTCTATTTGGTTTCTGTGCCCTTCCCTATCTTCATGAACTTTGCATTTTGGCAGGATTAAATTCGTAAAGCCATTGCTGGACCGGTGTCCAGTCTGTCAGGTCTCTCTGAAGTCCTCTGCCTGGTCCTCATCAGATTTATTCTCCTCATTAACTTCAATCATCTGCAAACAGGGCACTTCTGAGTCTAACCCTTCCATCATGTCGTTCACATATACCAAACAAAAATAGCACTGGTCTAGGACGACACACTGTGAGGACCCCGCTTCGGTCATCAGGTGCCCACTGTGTTGATACATCATTACGCCCCCCCCCCCCCCCCCCCCCCCCCCCCCCCCCCCCCCTACCATGATCGGTTGTTGCCTCACCTGTCAGGTATCTCTCTGATCATTGCAGTGCCCTTCCTGTTATATGCGCCTGATGCAACTTTCTGAAACCTATGGAACAACAACACATCCAACTTTCTGCACCTATGGGAACCAACAACACAACCATCTTTTTGGCACTATGGACCCAACAAAACAACCAATCTTTCTGAAACCTATGGAACCACAACACAACCAACTTTTTGCCACCTCTGGAACACCAAACACACAACCAGCTTTCTCACCTCCTGGAACCAACTATCAACATACAGCTTGTTCACTGTACAAATTTTAACTGTGTACATTCTTGTTAATATAGGATCATAATATAATAATATCACTATCAAATCTTTTTTTGTAGAAACCATTTTTCCAAAACCAGTGGCGGTGTTCAGTCCAATACTGCGAAGAATGTTGAAGATCAGATGATCAGAGGTAATCAGTCCCCTCAGCCTTGAGTCAATATTTACAGTGCATCCAGTCCCTCAGCCTGGAGTCAATATGACCAGGTGCATCAGTCCCTCAGCTGGCGTCAATTTATGACAGTGCCATCAGTCCCTCTGCCTGGAGTCATATATGGACCATGATCAGGTCCTCAGCCTGGAGTCATATTACCAGTGCATCAGAACCTCAGCTGGACGTCAATATGACCAGTGCCTTCAGTCCCAGCCTGGAGTCAATATGGACCCACTGCATCCGTCCCTCAGCCTGGAGTCAATATGACCAGTGCATCAGTCCCTCTAGCCTGGAAAGTCAAATATGACAGTGACATCAGGTCCTCAGCCTGGAGTCAATATGACCAGTGCATCAGTCCCTCGCTGATTCAATATGACCAGTGCATCAGTTCCCTCAAGCCTGGAGTCAATATGACCGTGCATCAGTTCCTCAGCACTGGAGATCAATATGACCACTGCATCAGTCCTCAGCCTCCGCGAGTCATATGACCAGTGCATCCCAGTCCTCAGCCTGGAGTACAATATTGACCAGTGCTCAGTCCTCAGCCTGGATCAATATGACCAGTGCATCAGTCCCTCAAGCCTGGAGTCAATATGAACAGTGCATCAGTCACCTCAGCCTGGAGTCATATGACCATGCATCACGTCCTAGCCTAGAGTCATATATGCCACTGCATCAGTCCCTCAGCCTGGTCAATATGACCAGTGCATCAGTCCCTAGCCTGGAGTCAATATGACCAGTGCCATCAGTCTCCTCAGCCTGGAGTTAATATACCACTGCATCAGTCCCTCAGCCTGGAGTCAATATGACCTGCATCAGTCCCTCAGCCTGGAGCTCAATATGACCACTGCAATCTGTCCTCAGCCTGCAGTCAATATGACCAGTGCATCAGTCCTCAGCCTCCTGGGAGTCATATGACCACTGCATCAAGTCCCTCAGCCTGGACCGTCAATATGACACTGCATCGTCCCTCAGCTAGAAGTCAATATGACCACTGCATCAGTCCCTTCAGCCTGGAGTCATATGACCAGTGCAATCAGTCCTCGCCTGGAGTCAATATGACCACTTCATCAGTCCCTCTCAGCTGAGAGTCAATATGACCAGTGCATCAGTCCCTCAGCCTTGGGTGTTCAATATGACAGTTGCAATCAGTCCCCTCAGCCTGAGTTCAATATGACCACTGCATCAGTCCCTCAGCCTGGAGTCAATATGACCACTGCATCGTCCCTCATGCCTGGGTCAATATGACACTGCATCAGTCCCTCAGCCTGGGTCTTATGAACAGTGCATCAGTCCTCAGCCGGACGACAATATGACCACTGCATCAGTCCCTCAGCATGGAGTCCAATATGAACACTGCATCAGTCCCTCAGCCTGGAGTCCAATATTGACCACTGCATTCGTTCCTTCAGCCTGGAGTCAATATGACCAGTGCATCAGTCCCTCAGCTGGAGTCAATATGACCAGTGCATCAGTCCCTCAGCCTGGAGTCAATATGACCAGTGCATCAGTCCCTCAGCTGGAGTCAATATGACCAGTGCATCAGTCCCTCAGCCTGGAGTCAATATGACCAGTGCATCAGTCCCTCAGCCTGGAGTCAATATGACCAGTGCATCAGTCCCTCAGCCTGGAGTCAATATGACCAGTGCATCAGTCCCTCAGCCTGGAGTCAATATGACCAGTGCATCAGTCCCTCAGCTGGAGTCAATATGACCAGTGCATCAGTCCCTCTGCCTGGAGTCAATATGACATGCATTCAGTCCCTACGCCTGGAGCTCAATATGACCACTGCATCAGTCCGCAGCCTGGAGTCAATATGACCAGTGCATCAGTCCCTCAGCCTGGAGTCAATATGACCAGTGCATCAGTCCCTCAGCTGGAGTCAATATGACCAGTGCATCAGTCCCTCAGCCTGGAGTCAATATGACCAGTGCATCAGTCCCTCAGCCTGGAGTCAATATGACCAGTGCATCAGTCCAAGATGAGGAGGTCTAATTACTCAACTCCTTGTGTTCTTCAACCATTCTTCTCTATATTTAACTGAGAAAGTCACTGGTTGGAGAAACGTGTTTACACTAAAGATACTCAAGTGTTGCTCAAGTGTTGCTCAAGTGTTGCACAAGTGTTGCACAAGTGTTGCACAAGTGTTGCACAAAGAGTTGCAAAGTGTTGCACAAGTGTTGCACAAGTGTGCTCAAAGGTTGCACAAGTGTTGCTCAACAGTGTTGCACAAGTGTTGCTCAAGGTTGCTCAAAGTGATTGCACAAATGGTTGCACAAACGTGTTGCACAAGTGCTGCACAAGTGCCTGCACAAGTGTCTGCAAAGTGATGCTTCAAGTGGGCACAAGTGTTGCACAAGTGTTGCTCAAGTGTTGCTTCAAGTGTTTGCACAAGTGTTTAGCACAAGTGTTGCACAAGTGTTGCCTCAGTTGTTGTCAAAGTGTTGCTCAAGTGTTGCACAAATGTTGCACAAGTGTTGCACAAGTGTTGCACAAGTGATTGACAAGTGTTGCACAAGTGATTGCTAAGTGTTGCACAAGTGTTGACAAGTGTTTCTCAAGTGTTGCTCAGTGTTGCTCAAGTGTTGCACAGTGTTGCACAAGTGTTGCACAAGTGTTGTCAAGTGTTGCTTCAAGTGTTGCAACAAGTGGTGCTCAAGTGTTGCACAAGAGTTGACTCAAGTGTTGCTCAAGGTGTTGCTCAAGTGTTATTGCAAAGTGTTGCTCTAAGTGTTCCGAACAAGTGTTGCTCAAGTGTTGCTCAAGGTGTTGGACACAAGTGTTGCCACAAGTGTTGCACAAGTGTTGCTCAAGTGTTGCTCAGTGTTGCCACATGTGTTGGCTCTCATGTGTTGCACAAGTGTTGCACAAGTGTTGCACAAGTGTTGCTCAAGTGACTAATTCATCAACCTGTCGGTTCTCTGAACCATTTATTTACATAAAATAACTATAATAAAATGAACCATTTATTTACATAAAATATCTATGATAAATGAATCATTTATTTACATAAAAATAACTATGATAAATGTGAACCATTTATTTACATAAAATACACTATGATAAAATGAACCATTTATTTACATAAAATAAACCTATGATTAAGTGACTATGATCCATTTATTTACATAAAATAAACTTGATAAAATAAATTCAGATTATATAATTTTTAGAAAGTAAACTGAAATATTAAAATTTCGAATTTTGTATGCCATTTTTCTGGCATTTTGGTTAAGTGTTGATGTTGTCACTATTGATGTTGTCACTGTTGATGTTGTCACTGTTGATGTTGTCACTGTTGATGTCACTGTTGATGTGGTCACTGTTGATGTTGTCACTGTTGATGTGGTCACTGTTGATGTCACTGTTGATGTCACTGGTGATGTCACTGTTGATGTCACTGTTGATGTCACTGTTGATGTGGTCACTTTCTGGCACTTGTAATTATGTGCATTTTGTGTACGTGTTATGGCGGATTATTCTGAAAAAGTATCCATAAGTTTTTTTTTCTCTGAACTGAATCTTTTCACGTCATGTTACACTACAACATGATTAACTCACCTCATGTGGGTATACATTAAACTCACCTCATGTGGGTATACATTAAACTCTCCTCATGTGGGTATACATTAAACTCACCTCATGTGGGTATACATTAAACTCTCCTCATGTGGGTATACATTAAATTCTCCTCATGGTGGGTATACATTAAAAATCTCCTCAATGCTGGGTATACATTAAACTCACCTCATGTGGGAATTACATTCCAAACTCACCTCATGTGGGTATACATTAAACTCACCTCATGAGGGTGTATACATTAACTCACCTCATGTGGGTATATATTAATCTCTCCTCATGTGGGTATACATTAACTTCCTCATGTGGTATACATTAAAACTCTCTCTGTGGGATACCATTAAATCACCTCATGTGGGGTAATACATTAAACTCACCTCATGTGGGCTATGCATTAACTCACTCCATGTGGGTATATATTAAACTCTTCCTCATGTGGTTCTACATTAAACTCCTCATGTGGGGTATAACATTAAACTTCCGATGTGGGTATACAATTTTAAAACTCTCTCATGTGCGGATTACATTAACTCTCCTCATGTGGGTATACATTAAACTCACCTCGTTGTGGCGGTTTACATTAAACTCACCTCATGTGGTATACATTAAACTATCCTCTGTGGGTATACATTTAAACTCCTCATCATGTGGGTATACATTAAACTTTCCTCATGTGGTTAAAATTTAAACTCACCTAGTGTGGTATAAAATTAAAACTCACCTCCGTGTGGGTATACATTAAAATCACCTCATGTGGGTATACATTAAACTCACCTCGTGTGGGTATACATTTATAACTACCCTCATGTGGATATACATCAAACTCACCTCATGTGGGTATACATTAATCACCTATTGTGGGTATTCATTAAACACACCTTATGTGGGTATACATTTAACTCCACCTCATGGGGCTATACATTAAACTCACCTTATGTGGGTATACATTATATCACTTATGTGGGTATAAATTAACACTCACCTTCATGTGGGTATACATTTAACTCACCTCATGAGGGTATACATTAAACTCACCTTATGTGGGTATACATTAAACTCACTTATGTGGGTATACATTAAACTCACCTCATGTGGGTATACATTAAACTCACCTCATGTGGGTATACATTAAATCACCTCATGTGGTATACATTAAACTCACCTCATTGAGGGAATCATTAAACTCACCTTATGTGGGTATACATTAAAAACTAAACTTATGGTTGGGTATTACATTAACTACCTCATGAGGGTATACATTAAACTCACCTCATGTTGGGTGTCTACATTAAACTCACCTCATGTGGGTATACATTAAACTCACCTCTGAGGGGAATACATTAAACTCACCTATGTGGGTATAATTAAAATAAACTTATGTGGGTATACATTAAACTACCTCATGAGGGTTTTTACATTAACCATACCTCATGTGGGTATACATTAACTCTACCTCTGTGGGTTACATTAAACTCACCTCATGAGGGAAATACATTTTAAACTCACCTTAGTGGGTATACATTAAAGTAAACTTATGTGGGTTATACATTAAACTTCACCTCCTGAGGGTATACATTAAACTCAATCATGTGGGTTATACATTACCAGTCAACTCATTTGTGGGGTATTGTGTGTGTGTGTGCTGTAGAGTAGGGAGGAAGAAAGTGTAAGGTGTAGGTACGTGTGTTTGTTTATTTTAAATACTAGTAATACCGAAAGGAGAGGTTAATATGAATTGTGGATAAATATACGTGCATAGTTACGATACCGTGATTTTGTTTGTGTGTGTGTGTTGCCTTTTTCGTGCTTCTGTTTGTGTGAGGTTTGTGTAGGATTTTATGTGGAAATCCGGAATTTAGTGATATAGAAGAGTGTGTGCTTGAGAAACATAGTGTACCATGACCAAAGAAGATCAACAAACAGAATAAAAAACAGGATAACTCAATGCAAATTAATTACAGTTATCGTGCAGGGAAACCACAAACGGTTCACACACCCACATATTTACGCACCTAAAACGCTAACAAATACAATGATCGAATAACTAATTGATAATGTAATAACTGAATAGGTACCAATATTAATACATATATGTTCAGATTTTCATTTGAGTGGCCAGTTCTTGGTGGGCTAACATGTGATTTAGAGATCTCTGTCTCAGGGTAGTCGGACGTTCAGTCTGTCCAGTGGATTGCTATTACAGAGCGCCGATTAATCTGCCTGTCCTTCCTCTGTACATTAACGTCTTCCTCTGTATTACTGGCATTAATACACTTGTCTAGTCATCACCATATTTGGACAGTACTTCAAGGCTGGCTGAAACTGCTGACCTCAGGGAAGTGGTGAAGGGTGTATGGATGAACACTTGGAACTACTGACCTGAGGTGGGACTTGCTGATCTCAGGGAATTTTTTTTTTTATTTTTTATTTAAAATATACAGTATACATGCATATCACACATTGACGGAATTACAATACATGAATTACAATACAGGGAATTGGTGAAAGGTGTGAACCTGGAACCACGGATCTGAGGTGGGACTTGTGACATCGGGGAAATGGCGTGATGAAGGGTGTATGGATACCTCGTTGTGTCTATCAAATGACATACTGTGTATCCTCCAGCCTCCATGAACACTTGGAACAACGGACCTGGGTTGGGACTGCTGATCTTGGGGGTGGGACTGGGTTAGGCATCTTAAATACGAAGAGTTTCCAGGGTTTCAGAGGAAGGGAAGACATCCGGGGGCCCACGGATAGATTCCTGGACTCATGAACCTAGGGAAGGTAGGATAGAATAGGAAAGGAAGTGGGGAAGGGAGAATATCTGAGGGGACACAGATGGACTCCTGGACACATGAACCTGGGGAAGGTAGGATAGAATAGGACAGGAAGTGGGGAAGGACACAGATGGACTCCTTGACACATGAACCTGTGGAAGGTAGGATAGAATTGGACAGGAAGTGGGGAAGGAGAATATCTGAGGGACACAGATTGGACTCCTGGACACATGAGCCTGGGGAAGGTAGGGATAGTATTGGGGACAGGAAGTGGGGGAGGGAGATTATATGTGGGGAACTGATGGAACTCCTGGAACATGAACCTGAGGAAGGTAGGATGAATAGGACAGGAGTGTGGGAAGTGGAGAATATCAGTGGCGGCACAAGATGGACTCCTGGGAACATGACTGGTGGAAGTTAGGGACAGTTAGGCAGGAAGTGGGGAAGGGAGAAGAATTATCTGAGGGACACAGATTGGACTCTGGACACATGAACCTGGGACAGGTAGGATAGAATAGGACAGGAAGTAGGGGGGGCAAGGAACAGATGGCTCCTTGACTCATGAACCTGGGGAAGGTGGTCAGGATAGATAGGACAGCGAAAAGTGGGGAAGGAAGAATATCTGAGGGGACACAGAGGTCTCCTTCGGACAACATGAACCTGGGGAAGGTAGGATTAGAATAGACAGGAGTGGGGAAGGACGAATATCTGAGGGACACTGATGGATCCTGACACTGTGAACCTGGGGAAGGTAGGACTAGAATAGGATATGGGACAGTTGTGGGAAGGGAGATCTCTGAGGGACACAGGAGATGGACTCCTGGACAACTTGAACCTGGGGAGGTAGGATAGAACTAGGACAGGAAGTGTGGAAGGGAGAATATCTGAGGGGACCACAAATGGACTCCTGGACACATGAAACCTGGGGTATACTTAGATGCAAGACTCAATGAGTGAGGGGGACACAGCGGACACATGAACTGGGGAATACTTAGATGCAAGATTCAATGAGGTGAGGAGACACAGACGGACCACGATGACGTCTGGGGAATTTACTTAGATGCAAGATAATGAGTGAGGAGACACAGACGGACACATGGAACATGGGGAATACTTAGATGCAAGATCAATGTGTGAGGGACACAGGACGGACACATGAACCTGGGGGAATACTAGATGCAAGATCAAGAGTAAGGAGACACAGACTGGGACACATGAACCTGGGGGAATACTTAGATGCAAGATCAATGAGTGAGGAGACACAGACGGACACATGAACCTGGGGAATACTTAGATGCAAGATCAATGAGTGAGGAGACACAGACGGACACATGAACCTGGGGAATACTTAGATGCAAGATCAATGAGTGAGGGGACACAGACGGACACATGAACCTGGGGAATACTTAGATGCAAGATCAATGAGTGAGGAGACACAGACGGACACATGAACCTGGGAATAAATACTTGATGCAAGATCTATGATGTGAGGAGACACAGACGGACACATGAACCTGGGGAATACTTAGATGCAAGATCAATGAGTGAGGAGACACAGACGGACACATGAACCTGGGGAATACTTAGATGCAAGATCAATGAGTGAGGGGACACAGACGGACACATGAACCTGGGGAATACTTAGATGCAAGATCAATGAGTGAGGGGACACAGACGGACACATGAACCTGGGGAATACTTAGATGCAAGATCAATGAGTGAGGAGACACAGACGGACACATGAACCTGGGGAATACTTAGATGCAAGATCAATGAGTGAGGAGACACAGACGGACACATGAACCTCGGCGGAATACTTTAGAAGCAAGATCCATGAGTGGGAGACCAGACGGGACACATAACTGGGGAATATAACTTAGATTGCAAGATCAATGACGTGAGGAGGGACCAGAGGACACATGAACCTGGGAATACTTAGATGAAAGATTAATGGAGTGAGGAGACACAGACGGACACATGAACCCTGGGGAATTACTTAGATGCAAGATCAATGAGGAGGAGACACAGACGGGACACATGACCTGGGAATACTTAGATGCAAGACAATGACGTGGAGGAGAACAGACGGACACACGAACCTGGGGGAATACTTAGATTGCAAGATCAATGAGTGAGGAGACACAGAACGGACACATGAACTCGGGAATACTTTAGATGCAAGATCAATGAGTGAGAGACACAGACGGACACATGAATCCTTGGGAGTATACTTTAGATGCAAGATCAATGAGTGAGGAGACACAGAGGACACATGAACCTGGGGAATACTTAGATGCAAGCACAATGAGTGAGGAGACACACGACGGACCACATGAACTGGGGGAAAAATACTTAGATGCAAGATCAATGATGTGAAGGTGGACACAGACGGACACATGATCATGGGGAATACTTAGATGCAAGATCAATGAGTGAGGGGACCCAGACGGAACAGGACCTGGGGAATACTTAGATGCAAAGATCAATGGTGAGGAGACACAGACGGACACATGAACCTGGGGAATAATTAGATGCAACGATCAATGAGTGAGGATGACACAGACGGGGACACATGAACCTGGGGAATAATAGATGCAAGATTCAATGTGTGAGGAGACACAGACGGACACTTGAAACCTGGGAATTACTTAGATGCAAGATCAATGTGTGAGAGACACAGACGGACACATGAACTGGGGAATACTTAGATGCAAGATCAAATGAGTGACGGGGGACACAGACGGACACTTGAACCTGGCGGAATTACTTAGATGCAAGGATCAATGAGTGAGGGGACACAGACGGACACATGAAACTGGGGGATACTTAGATGCAAGATCAATTGAGTGAGGAGACACAGACGGGAAAAATGAACCTGGGGAATACTTAGATGCAAGATCAATGAGTGAGGAGACACAGACGGACACATGAACCTCGGGAATACTTAGATGCAAGATCAATGAGTGAGGAGACACAGACGGACACATGAACCTGGGGAATACTTAGATGCAAGATCAATGAGTGAGGGACACAGACGGACCATGAACCTGGGGAAATACTTAGATGCAAGATCTAGATCCAATGTGTGATGGGAGACACAGACGGACACATGATACCTGGGGAAATTCTGTAGATGAAAAGATCAAATGAGTGAGGGGACACAGACGGACACATGAACCTGGGGAATACTTAGATGCAAGATCAATGAGTGAGGAGACACAGACGGACACATGAACCTGGGGAATACTTAGATGCAAGATCAATGAGTGAGGAGACACAGACGGACACATGAACTCGGGAAATACTTAGATGCAAGATCAATGAGTGAGGAGACACAGACGGGAACACATGAACCTGGGGATACTTGTTGCAGATCAATGAGTGAGGTGGACACAGACGGACACATGAACCTGGGGAATACTTAGATGCAAGATCAATGAGTGAGGAGACACAGACGGACACATGAACCTCGGGAATACTTAGATGCAAGATCAATGAGTGAGGTGGAACACAGGACGCAGAACACATGAAAAAAATGGGGAATACTTTAGATGCAAGATCAATGAGTGAGGAGGACACAGACGGACACATGAAAACCTGGGGAATTCTTAGATGCAAGATCAATGAGTGAGTGGAGACACAGACAGGACACATGAACCTGGCGGTGTACTTAGATGCATGATCAATGAGTGATGGAGACACAGACCGGACACATGAACCTCGGATACCTTAGATGCAAGATCAATGAGTGAGGGAGACACAGACGGACCACATGAACCTCGGGCAATACTTAGATTGCAAGATCAATGATGTGAGGAGGCCACAGGACGGACACATGAACCTGGGGAAATACTTAGCTGCAAGATCAATGAGTGAGGTGACACAGACGGGACACATGAACCTGGGGAATACTTAGATGCAAAGATCATTGAGTGAGGAGACACAGAACGACGGACACATTGAATACTGGGAATCTTAGATGCCAAGATCAATGAGTGAGGAGACAACTGACGGACCAATGAACCTCGGGAATACTTAGATGCAAGATCAATGAGTGAGGAGACACAGACGGACACATGAACCTGGGGGAAATACTTAGATGCAAGATCAATGATGTGAGGAGACACAGACGGACACTCATGAACCTGGGAATATTAGATGCAAGATCATGAGTGAGGGGACACAGACGGACACATGAACCTGGGGAATACTTAGATGCAAGATCAATGAGTGAGGAGACACAGACGGACACATGAACCTGGGGAATACTTAGATGCAAGATCAATGAAGTGAGGGACACAGACGGGACACTTGAACTGTGGAATACTTAGATGCAATGATCAATGAGTGAGGAGACAAAGGAGGACATCATTGAACCTGGGAAAAAAACTTAGATGGCAAGATCAATGAGGGACACAGGACGGACACTATGAACCTTCGGGAGAGAGCATCAAAAATTGGCCTCCACGTGACAAACTAATAATAATAATTATAATAATTATATAATGCGGAGATGGATCCACAAGAACGTTTCCTTACACCTGCTGTTCCTGTTTGCTTAGCATTAAGTAGGTACCTGGGTGTTCTATATAGTATGTGTTTCTATTCAGTATGTCAGTAATGTCAGCATAAGTGACATTACACATCGTTATCAAAGACTCACACATCACTATCTAAGACTTGATATCACTCATCGTTATCTAAGACTCTGCGACATCACTCATCGTTATCAAAGACTCAGTGACATCACTCATAGTTATCTAAGACTCAGTGACATCACTCGTCTTTAAGACTCAATGACAACATTCATCGTTCAGTGACATCACTCAGCGACATCGTTTTGTAAATATATCAGAAGAGTGATTCTTTAGTTATGGAACTGATCCCAACGATTCCGTAAGATGCATCAACCATTACGTATTGACGCCGTTCAGACTTAATTATATTTAAAGGCTTCTCTTCAGGAAATCCTCATAGAGTAACTGGTGAGTGGACCGTAAAGACGCCATTGACCTCCAGATGGCTGGGTCTGGTAACCCAGCCGTCTGGGTTACAATAGCATCAAACTTTTTCATTTTTTTTTATGCCACAGTGTGGCCTTGTATCTACTAGAGTCCAAGTAAACAACATATATCCGAAATTATGTGGTGGATTGTGTATGAGTAATTACACCCAAATAACATGAGTCTGAATGAGGATAAAATACAACAATTTACCTCCTGATGATCCAACTTGACCACCAACCTTCCCTACCTTCTTTTCATATGTTTTTTTTTTTTTTTTTTTGGCTTGGGAGAGAGGGTAGCATTGTTTTGTTATATTTTGTTTGTTCCTTCATTTTATTTATGTATATGTTACATTTTATGTTAGTAAGCTATAACATAAACATGAAGATAAATGCTATACAATACCGACACAATGGATAAAGTATAATCAACATGCAATATAATGCCGAATTTTTATTGTCAACGTTTGCCACTGTTGTGCCGTCTACACACCCTCGTTCATTTCCTTTATTAGCTAAATTGGAAATGAACTCCTTGTATTATTATTTACTTATTTGTACAATTATTTCTGTATGTGACAATATGGTATTTTATATCAGGCTGTATATGTGCTAGTTTTATTATGTGTTGTTTTATGTAAAGGACCTAGATTAATATAGAATAATCCAATCATGCAAATATGGCTAAAACATAGTTTTTACATGTTGTTACCCCCCCCCGGCCACTGTATATTTGGTTAAGTGTTTGCCGGAGTGAGTGTACGTGACACAACGTCCAAGCTAGTGTTCGTCTTGCAGGAGAGTAGAATTGTAACAGCCAACTAGTCATACAACTCCTTCACTGGTCTTATTAGACAGTTGTTAATTGCTTCCTCACCATAGTTATTCTGGGCAATACTTGTACTCTATCTGATCCTCTAGTTTATAATAAAACTAGTTAATTATTATACGAAGAAGATTGTATTTATGTTAATTCAGTCGATATAAAGATGTCTTTGTGCAACAAAGCTTTAAGACATTATACGGGAAAATATGGTTAAAGATTCCCTGTTGTATATTATACTTCTTATCAGTATAACAGAAAAAATGTATTATGTTTACATGCCTGTACATTTTATAATATTATGAACAATTACTTCATTAAAAGAGATTGTACTTGAAGTTAATTTCCATACCAAACTCTCTGTCTAAAATTGTTATGTCTGAATCCCACAAGAAGGTAATATTTACTGACTTTTCTAAGGCTTAAGTGTAACACCCCACACAGTGGACTTTATCAAGATCACAAACAGCTTTACCTGAGCAGACTATGTGGTATGTATAGGGAACATATGACGTGAAGGTTCAGGGAGAGAGTTGTTTGCTGAAAAAAAAATTGGATTTGAGAAAGGACACTACCGGCATAGGCCAATAGGTTTGGTTGCTGTTTAGTGACAACGTTGAAGAAATTTCTGGCAAGAGATTTATAGCTACGTCGTAAAAGCGTCGTTTTAAAGTCTACCGAAAAAACGACCAAATCCAGAGGATATTTCTCAACTTTATCTCACACAACACCAAATTTAAGCTTGACGTAATCATTTAAGCTTATTGATTCGTGCCTTCTCAGTCTGTAGTAATGAATTTTGAGGAAGAATGCTCTTTCATCGAACTAAGTATTTTCTAAACTTCATATTTTCTTTACTTATTATAGACTGAGACACTGCCAGACATGTAGACACTGCAGGGACACTTGTAGACACATATAACATCAACTCATACACAGATAACCCGCCATAGCAGAGAGAAAAACGTATGATGAGAGTTGAGTGGAGTGTAAAATATAGGTGAGGGAACTGGCGACGGAGAAAGAGAGGAGGAAAGAGTAATATAGGAAGTTTTAGGTGATGGTTGTTAGTAGTAGAAGTGGGTCGTAATTTGTGCCACAAGAGGAAAGGGAGTGAAGGGAGGAAAATAGTAGATTGTAATAGTTAGACAAATAGAAGGCAAATTTATAATAGTAAAAGGTGATCAGTCGTAGTTTAAGTAGAGTGGGTTCAGTTAAGGACCAAGAAAAAGGAGCATGCAGGAGTGCTTAGGACCCTAGGAGGCACTGCAGGAGTGCTTAGGGACCCACTAGGAGAACTGCAGGAGAGCATAGGGGACCCACTAGGAGCACTGCAGGAGAGCTTAGGACCAATAGGAGCCACTGCAGGAGAGCTTAAGTCCCACTAGGAGCACTGCGGAGAGCTTAGGACCCATTAGGGGAGCTCCTAGCAGGAGAGCTTAGGAACCCACTAGGAGCACTGCAGGAGAGAAGATTAGGACCCCACTAGAGCACTGCAGGAGAGTTAGGACCCACTAGGAGCACTGCAGGAGAGGCTTAGGACCCAATAGGAGCACAGCAGTAGAGGCTTTAAGTCCCACTAGGAGCACTGCAGGAGAGATTAGGACCCACTAGGAGCACTTCAGGAGAGCTTTGGACCCACTATGAGCACTGCAGGAGAGCTTTGGTCCCTCTAGGGGTAGGCCCAAAAACGAGGGATAGTGGAAAACTGAGGACAGGCACACTGCAGAAAAATTTAAATAAAAAAAAGGGGAACTATAAAAAAGGATGAAAGGAGAAAATGTTAGGAGAGAAGAAAGGATCATGTCAAGTCACGAGTGTTCTGGAAGTTTGGAACTTTTGACAATGTAACGAGAAAGGAAGAACATCTAACAGAGACAAAAACCAGCATCGAGATTCATAAATGGAAAAATGTGTATAAAGATGGATGCTTCAACAAGACGACGGTTGTGAAGGCTAGAAGCAGGAAATTAAACACTTTGGCAGAGGACCAGTCTGTAGGATGGACTGATTTCTAAACACGACAGAAAAAGAACCATTATTGGAAAGGCTTTAGGTGTATCATTTTTTTTTTGTAATCTTTAATTAAGTCTGTCAGAAAGAGGAGTGACTCGTTTCTTCATTTTTCTCCATAGGGTGTTCTGTGTTGTGACACCCACTACATCATTCCCCAGAGTGTTCCCACTTACTGTAGCTGTCACTGAAGGAATACTTCTTAACTTCCTGTGATTCATCTGAGTCTTCAGCTTCCAGTTGTGGTCCCCTTGTTGTTGTGTCCCATTCTGGAACTTTCTGCCTATGTCACTTTGTCAGTTCTCTCAGTTATTCTATATGTCGTTATCATATGAAAACTTATGTCTCCTGTCCTCCAGGTCGTCAAGTCGGAATTCCCTTAACCTCTCTTCGCAGGACAGCTGTATAGCCTTGTGGCTTAGCGCTTCTTTTTTGATTATATAATAATAATCTTCGCTGGACATGTCCCTTAGCTCCGGGACTTGTCTTGTTACCCTAGCTTGGCTAGGTGTGGGTTCCAACAGTGGAGTGTGTGGTGTGTGTGTGTGTGTGTGTGTGTGTGTGTGTGGTGTGTGTGCGTGTGTGTGTGTGTCACTCACCTATTTGTATATCACCTATTTGTGGTTGCAGGGGTCGAGTCTTAGCTCCTGGGCCAGCCTCTTTCCGGTTGTTTGCTACTGGGCCCTCTTCTCTCCCCGCTCCATGAGCTTTATCGAACCTCGGTACTTAAAACTGTGTATGCGTTTCCTGCACCTCAATACGTCATTTTCTAGGCTATTCCACGCCTTACAACTCTATGACTGAGAATTACTTCCTATATATCTCTCTGACACATTTGTGTCTTTCAACTTCCAATTGTGGCATCTTGTTTCTGTGTACCCCTCCTGGAACATACTGTCCTTTGTCCAACCTATGTCTATTCACGCAGTATTTTTTATGTCGTTATAGTCTTCCCCTGACCCTCTGTCCTCAGTGTCGTCAGGCCCGGATTCCCTTATCTTTCTTCACTAGGACATTCCCTTAGCTCTGACCTAAC
>NC_069420.1:58678544-58703544 GCF_026875155.1 Cherax quadricarinatus
TTGGAAAAAGGGGACACGGATGTACTCCTGGACAAATGGACCGGGGAAAGGCGAGAGCCCCTTTGGGGGAAGGGGGGGAAGGGGGGGGGGGACGAATTTTGAGTGGGGCCAAATGGGAAAGGGGAGTACGGGTTGCTAAACGTCCATGGGAAAGTGGGGAAGGGAGAAATCGAGGGGACACGGTGCACTCCGGGGACACATGGACCGGGGAAAGGTGAGGTATTTGGGGGGAAGGGGGAAGGGGGGGGGGAATATCGGGGCAGACTCCGGGGAAAGAAGGGAGATGCTTTTGTAAGGCAACACTGGGAAGTGGGAAAAGGGAAACATCTGAGGGGACACGGAGGACCCTGGATACAGGTTTGGGGAAAGGCGAGAGCACCTTCGGGAGTAGGAAGGGAGGGGGAATATTGAGGAAAACACCGGGGAAAAGAAGGAGGTATGGTTTGCAAAGGGCGCCCTGGAAGTGGTGAAGGGAGATATCTGAAGGGACAGGGATGGATCCGGGAACCATGGACCGGGGGAAAAGGTGAGGCATTTTGGGGGAAAGGGGGGGAAGGGGGGGGGGAAAATTTAGGCGGACTCCGGGGAAAGAAAGAGATACGGGTTTGCTAAGGCAGACCCTGGGAAAGAGGGGAAGGGAGAAACATTGGGGAAAACGGATGGCTCCGGACAATGGACCTGGAAAGGCGAGAGCCCCTTTGGGGGATGTGGGGGGGGGGGGGAAGGAAAATATCTGAGGGGGGACTCCGGGGGAAAAAAGGAGATATGGTTGCTAAGGCAGACCCGGGAAAGGGGGAAGGGAGCATTTGAGGGGAAGGTGGACCCCGGGACACATGGCTGGGGAAGGCAGGCACCTTGGGAAAGTGGGGAATGGGGGGGGGGAAATATCTGAGGCGGACTCCTGGGAAAAAAGGGATACTGGTTGCAAAGGCGAACGGGGAAAGTGGGGAAGGGAGAAATCTGGGGGGGGCACGGAGTACTCCTGGACACATGGACCTGGGAAAGGCGGAAACCTTTTGGGGAAGGGGGTAAGGGGGGGGGAATATCTGAGGCGGACCCCGGGGGAAAGAAGGACATCTGGTTGCAAAGGCAGACCCGGGGAAAAGTTTTGGAAGGAGAACATCTGAGGGGACACGGATGGACTCCTGAAACATGGACCGGGGAAAGGGCGAGGCATTTGGGGGGAAGTGGGGAAGGGGGGGGGAATATCTGAGGCGGACTCCTGAGAAAGAAGGAGATATGGTTGCTAAACAGTCCCTGGGAAATGGGGAAGGGAAAAAGATCTGGGGGACACAGATGGACCCCTGGAACAGGGACCTGAGAAGGCGAGAACACCTTGGGGAAGTGGTAAAAAGGGGGGGGGGGAAATTTGAGGCGGGTATCTAAGAAAAAGGAGAAGTTCTAAGACAGTCCATGGGAAAGGGGGGAAGGGGAAAAATCTGAGGGGACACGGTGGACTCCGGACGACCTGGGAAAGGCGAGAGCACCTTGGGGAAGTGGGGAAGGGGGGGGGGCGGAGGCGGACTCCTGGGAAAGAAAGAGATACTGGTTGCTAAGGCAGACCCTGGGAAAGTGGGGAAGGGAGAACATCTGAGGGGACACGGATGGACTCCTGGACACATGGACCTGGGAAAGGCGAGAGCACCTTGTGGAAGTGGGGAAGGGGGGGGCAGGAATATCTGAGGCGGACTCCTGGGAAAGAAGGAGATACTGGTTGCTAAGGCAGACCCTGGGAAAGTGGGGAAGGGAGAACATTTGAGGGGACATGGATGGACTCCAGGACACATGGACCTGGGGAAGGCGAGAGCACCTTGGGGAAGTGGGGAATGGGGGGAGGAATATCTGAGGCGGACTCCTGGGAAAGAAGGAGATACTGGTTGCTAAGGCAGAACCTGGGAAAGTGGGGAAGGGAGAACATCTGAGGGGACACGGATGTACTCCTGGACACATGGACCTGGGAAAGGCGAGAGCACCTTGGGGAAGTGGGGAAGGGGGGGGAGGAATATCTGAGTCGGACTAATGGGAAAGAAGGAGATACTGGTTGCTAAGGCAGACCCTGGGAAAGTGGGGAAGGGAGAACATTTGAGGATACATGGATGGACTCCAGGACACATGGACCTGGGGAAGGCGAGAGCACCTTGGGGAAGTGGGGAATGGGGGGGGGAATATCTGAGGCGGACTCCTGGGAAAGAAGGAGATACTGGTTGCTAAGGCAGAACCTGGGAAAGTGGGGAAGGGAGAACATCTGAGGGGACACGGATGTACTCCTGGACACATGGACCTGGGAAAGGCGAGAGCACCTTGGGGAAGTGGGGAAGGGGGGGGGAATATCTGAGGCGGACTCCTGAGAAAGAAGGAGATACTGGTTGCTAAGACAGTCCCTGGGAAAGTGGGGAAGGGAGAAGATCTGAGGGGACACAGATGGACTCCTGGACACATGGACCTGAGAAAGGCGAGAACACCTTACGGAAGTGGTGAAATGGGGGGGGGGAAATATCTGAGGCGGAATCCAGGGGAAAGAGGAGTACTGGTTGCTAAGACAGTCCAGGGGAAAAAGTGGGGAAGGGAGAACATCTGAGGGGACACGGATGGACTCCTGGACACATGGACCTGGGAAAGGTGAGAGCACTTTGGGGAAGTGGGGAAGGGGGGGGGGAATATCTGAGGCAGACTCCTGGGAAAGAAGGAGATGCTGGTTGCTAAGGCAGACACTGGGAAAGTGGGAAAGGGAGAACATCTGAGGGGACACGGATGGACTCCTGGATACATGGTCCTGGGAAAGGCGAGAGCACCTTCGGGAAGTGGGGAAGGGGGGGGGAATATCTGAGGCGAACACCTGGGAAAGAAGGAGATACTGGTTGCTAAGGCAGACCCTGGGAAAGTGGGGAAGGGAGAGCATCTTAGGGGACACGGATGGACTCCTGGACGCATGGACCTGGGAAAGGCGAGAGCACCTTGGGGAAGTGGGGAAGGGAGGAATATCTGAGACGGACTCCTGGGAAAGAAGGAGACACTGGTTGCTAAGGCAGACCCTGGGAACGTGGGGAAGGGAGATCATCTGAAGGGACACGGATGGACTCCTGGACACATGGACCTGGGAAAGGTGAGAGCACTTTGGGGAAGTGGGGAAAGGGGGGGGAGGAATATCTTAGGCGGACTCCTGGGAAAGAAAGAGATACTGGTTGCTAAGGCAGACCCTGGGAAAGTGGGGAAGGGAGAACATCTGAGGGGACACGGATGGACTCCTGGACACATGGACCTGGGAAAGGCGAGAGCACCTTGGGGAAGTGGGGAAGGGGGGGGGCAGGAATATCTGAGGCGGACTCCTGGGAAAGAAGGAGATACTGGTTGCTAAGGCAGACCCTGGGAAAGTGGGGAAGGGAGAACATTTGAGGGGACATGGATGGAGTCCAGGACACATGGACCTGGGGAAGGCGAGAGCACCTTGGGGAAGTGGGGAAGGGGGGAGGGAATATCTGAGGCGGACTCCTGGGAAAGGAGGAGATACTGGTTGCTAAGGCAGACCCTGGGAAAGTTGGGAAGGGAGAGCATCTTAGGGGACACGGATGGACTCCTGGACGCATGGACCAAGGAAAGGCGAGAGCACCTTGGGGAAGTGGGGAAGGGAGGAATATCTGAGTCGGACTCCTGGGAAAGAAGGAGATACTGGTTGCTAAGGCAGACCCTGGGAACGTGGTGAAGGGAGATCATCTGAAGGGACACGGATGGACCCCCTGGACACATGGGACCTGGGGAGAGGTGAGAGCACTTTGGGGAAGGGGGGAAAGGGGGGGGGGGAATATCTTAGGCGGACTCCTGGGAAAGAAAGAGATACTGGTTGCTAAGGCAGACCCTGGGAAAGTGGGGAAGGGAGAACATCTGAATGGACACGGATGGACTCCTGGACATGGCCTGGGAAAGGCGAGAGCACCTTGTGGAAGTGGGGAAAGGGGGGGGCAGGTTTATCTGAGGCGGAATCCTGGGAAAGAAGGAGATACTGGTTGCTAAGGCAGACCCTGGGAAAGTGGGGGGAGGGGGAGAACATCGAAGGGACACGATGGACTCTGGACACATGGACCTGGGATTAATGGCGTGAACCCCTTGGGGAAGTGGGGGGAAGCGAAAGGGGAGGGGGAATATCTGAGGGCGGACTTCTGGGAAAGAAAGGAGAATTTATTTCGGATACTGGTTGCTAAGGCAGACCCCTGGGAAATTGGGGAAGGGAGAACATTGAGGGGACACGGATGGACTATTGGAACATGGACCTGGAGATAGGCGATGAGCACCTTGGGGAAGAGGGCGAAGGGGGGGGAATATATGAGGCAGGACCCCTGGAAAGAAAGGAGATATGGTTGCTAAGGCAGACCTGGGGAAAGTGGGGAAGGGAGAAATCTAAGGGGACACGGATGGACTCCTGGACACATTGTCCTGGGAAAGGCGAGAGCACCTTGGGGTAGTGCGGAAGGGGAGGTAATATCTGAGGCGGACTTCTGGAAGGAAAGGAGATAATGGTTGCTAAAGCAGACCTGGGAAACTTGGGAAGGGAGACACATCTGCAGGGAACGGATGGACTCTGGACACATTGGGACCTGGGAAAGGTGAGAGCACCTTGGGGAAGTGGGGAAGGGGGGGGGAGGAAGGAATATCTGAGGCGGAAATCCTGGGAAAAGAAAGAGATACACGGTTGCTTAGGCAGACCTGGAAAAGTGGGGATAGGTGAGAACATCATGAGGGGACACGGATGGAATGCTGGACACAATGACCTGGGAAAGGCTAGGAGGAGAGGCTCTCATATGGGAAGTGGGGGATGGGGGGGAGGGACATTTATGAGGGGGACTCCTGGGAAGAAGGAGATTCTGGTTGCTAGGCAGACATGGGAAAGTGGGGAAGGAGAACATCTGAGGGGACACGGTTGGGACTCCTGGACACATTGGGACCTGGGATAAGGCGCAGAACACCATTTGGGAAGTTGGGGCAGGGAGGGGGGGGAGGAATATCTGAGGCGGATCTCATGGGAAATGACAGGAGATACTGGTTGCTAAGGCAGACCCTGGGAAAGTGGGGAGGGGAGAAAACTTTGAGGTGTTAACGGATGGACTCCTTGGACACATGAGGCCTGGGATGGCGAGAGCACCTTGGGGGAAGTGGGGAAAGGGGAGAGGGAATATCTGAGGACGGACTTCCTGGAAAGAAGGAGATATGGTTGCTAAGCAGACCCTGGGAAGTGGGGAAGGGGAGAACATCTGAGAGGACACGGATATACTCCTGGACACATGGACCTGGTAAAGGCGAGAGCACTGGGGAAGGGGGAAAAGGGGGGGAGAATATATGAGGTGGACTCCTGGGAAAGAAGGAGATACTGGTTGCTAAGCAGACCCTGGATGTGGGGAAGGAAGTACATTTGAGTGGACACTCAGAATGGACTCCTGGGACACATGGACTGGGAAAGGCGAGAAACACATTGGGGAAGTGGGGAAAGGGGGGAATATCTGAGGCGGGATCCTGGGAAAGAAGGAGTTTGGTTGCTATGGCAAGACCCTGGGAACGTGGGGATGGGAGAACACTGAGTGGACACGGTCGGACTCCTGGACAAATGGACCTGGAAAGGCGAGAACACCTTGGGGAAGTGGAGAAAGTGGGGGAATATCAGAGGCGGACTCCTGCGGAAAGAGGGAGATACTGGTTGCTAAGGCAGGCACCCTGGGAAAGTGGGGAAGGGAGAAATCTGAGGGGACACGGATGGATCTCTGGACACATGGACCTGGGGAAAGGCGGAGAACACCTTGGGGAAGTGGGGAAAGGGGGGAGGAGGAATATCTGAGGCGGACTCCTGGGAAAGAAGGAGATACTGGTTGCTAAGGCAGACCTGGGAAGTGGGGGGAAGGGAGAACATCGAGGGGACACGGATGGACTCATGGACTCATGGACTGGGAAAGGCGAGACACATTGGGGAAGTGGGGAAAGGGAGCGGGGGAATATATGAGGAGGACTTCTGGGAAAGAAAGGAGATACTGGTTGCAGGCAGACCTGGGAAAGTGGGGGGAAGGGAGGAAATCTGTGGAGGACACTGATGGACTTCTGGACACATGGCCTGGGAGGGGGGTAAAAGCGAGAACACCTGTGTGGAAGTGGGGAAAGGGTGGGTGGATTATCTGAGGCGGACTCCTGGAAAGAAGGAGACACTGGTTGCTAAGGCACAGTCCTTGGGACACAGTGGGGAAGGGAGAACATCTGAGGGACAAGGATTGTACTCCTGGACACATGGAACGTGGGAAAGGCTGAGAACTCCTTGAGGGGAATCTCAGTGGAGGAAAGAGGCGGGAATTTCTAGTCGGACTCCTGGGAATGAAGGAGATACTGGTTGCTAATTCGCAACAGTATCTATATATTTTAATTTATATATATTATACTTTTAATAAGATTTTATATATTTATGTATATATATATTTATATATATATATATATATAGTATATATATATATATATATAGACATAATATTTAATTTATTATATATTTATATATATTTATATATTATTATATATACTTATATATATATATATATAGATATATATGTTGTTATATATATTATCTCTATATATATATATATTCTAGTATTATATATATTGCTAGGCAGACACTGGGAAATGGGGAAGGGTGAACATATGAGGGGACACGGATGGACTCCTGGACACATGGGACCTGGGTGCAAACCCCTACCTCCCCGCTACTCCTTCTATCTTTCCTCTGGTGATATGATATTCCGTTGGGAGATTGTGTCTGTTATTGTCTCAGTGAGTTTTCTTTTGTGACTGCTATGATGTCTGGCGGATTTTGCTTTGTTCTTTCGTTCACTCCTCATGTTTATTCGGTATTCCATCCGTGTTGTGGTACCAAACTTTCAGTTTCTTTTCTTTCATTGTGGTGGTCATGCTAGATTATTTGGGGTTGGGGGAGCGAGAGCCTTTTTTGGGGCCTTATGGGGCTGTGGTGTAGGTGGGGTTTGTGATGTGGCGGGGGCAGGTCAGAATGCCCATAAGGGTACACGTTTTGTGGACGGTGAGGGTTTGTGTTATGGGGGTTGGTGGCTGAGGAAATCGTGAGGGGGTTGTAGTATAGGTTTTGCCTCAGTTGCGTTTGCGGAATGTCGCGGTTGGTAGTCTTTTTTGGTGGGAGATTCTGTGGGGTGTGTTTGCCCTTCCTCCTGTGTCTGGGTATTGCGCATCTTCGTCCCATTGCCTTCGTTCCTCCTTGCGTCTCTGTACCCTCTCTTTTCCAGTGTAGTCCTTTCTTCTTGTGTTCATCGCGGTCGAGATATACTCGCTGGTACCCCTGTTTTTGTCCATCAGTCTTGCTTTCTCTTGCAGAATCTGGTTCGAACTGATTCTTACTTGAAAATTACTTTGTTCAGGACCGTATCCTTCCCACACGCAAACACCCAATTCTCTGAAATTTGTCTCTGGGTCATATCGCCTCCTCACCTATTGTGTTCATGATGCCTTCAATAATTTTTTCTCCTCCTGTTTTATTCTTCAAAGTTGTCCCCCTTGATTCTTGGAACAGCCCGTACACAATAATGACCTCGCCCTTTTCCTCTCACACTGAGTCTCCATCTGATTCTTCTGAGGCATTTTATTTCCTTCCATGACATGTCTTGCTTCAATTCCTGTATATCTGAAACTTTCTATTCTCAGTGAAATGTCTTTCATGACCAGCTGTCCCTTGCTATGGCAGTTGGCTGTTAGATATCTCTGCATCATACCATACCTGTGTTTGTGTGTGTGTGTTGCTGTGTGTGTGTGTGTTGTGTGTGTGTGTGTGTCATGTGTGTGTGTTGTTGTGTGTGTGTGTGTGTGTGTGTTGTCTGTGTGTATGTGTGTGTACGTGTAGTGTATGCGTTGTGTATGTGTGTGTGTGTGTGTGTGTGTATGTGTGTGTGTGTGTTGTGTGTGTGTGTTGTTGGGACGAGAAACTAGCACTTGTTCCCCACAATTTAACTCTCCTTGATGACATTCACTGAACCTCCACGGGACCCTCCCGTACCTGTTCTTCAAGCTGTGTATGCTAGTCTGCCGCCGACCCCTCCTACTCACTTGTAATGCTTGAATCATGTTAGCGACGGCACGGACAAGAGGTTAGCCACACTGCCTGCGGACTTTAAAGACTCGCCGGTTTCTCGGTTTGAGTCTTACCGTTTTTGTATGTTGTGGTCTGTATATAAAATAAATATTTACAGATCAGTAGTTGTAGACTGACTGTTTTAATATCCTCCTCATACATATCAATGGGTTGACAGTCAGTAAAGATTATAGATCAGTAATTTAAAAATAAAACCTAAATAATAATTTCCCGTTAATTATAATTATGTTTACGGAGAAAAAGTTATATTATATAGATTAAGCGTTCGAAATTATTAGTTAGTGATTTAGTTTAGGCCTTGTTATGAAAATTAAGAAATTTGTGTTTTAACTCTACGGAGGTTACAACCCAGTTTGACTGCTTCCATCCAAAATTGATGAGTCACCTGTGCGCCAGTGAAGTGATACACTGGACTCTCACTGTCAGCACATGAGAGCACTATGCTACCATTGATGTGTATTACTGTGATGTGGTAATAGTTATGTCTGCAACCACTGAGAGCACTGTGCTCAACTGTGGAAGTTTTTACCAATGTTCGTCTATTGCTCACTGCCTAGCTCCACAAGAGCAAGTGATGTATTTGCAAACTGTTATAGTCACTGTCAGCACTATTGAGAGCACTGCGCCACCTCGGATTTTTCTACCCATTGTATTCACCCTCTTTACCATGTCTGTATTTTGACTTCAACATCCCGCGGGGAATGACTCAATCACTCATCCAGAAAGAAGAAACTCATTCTCCTGTATTTAAAATATTGAGCATTAGCAGTGTACCACAAATTCTGTCTCTCTGCCTGTCTGTTGTCTGTCTGTTCTCTCTGTCTGTCTGTTTCTGTCTGTCTGTCATGTCTGTTGTCTGTCTCTCTCTCTCTCTCTCTCTCTCTCTCTCTCTCTCTCTTCTCTCTCTTCTCTCTCTCTCTCTCTCTCTCTCTTCTCTTTCTCTCCATTCTCATCATGCATAACAAATTCACGTAAATTCTCAAGAGGACTGGTTTTCTAAACTTAATACATACCACTTAAAATATTCATTGACTTCAGTCTCACGTCCAAGGTTTTAATTCCAGGTTGTCAGGTTCCAAGACCCAAGTCCCTGGTTCTAGAATTTAAGTCTGAAACGCAAAGTTGCCTTTGGAAAACCAACACAAACAACCAGCTCTCTACACCTCTGGAACAAACAACACAACCACACTTTCTCACCTCTGGAACCAACAACACAACCGTTTTATGCACCTCTGGAACAAAACAACACAACCACTTTCTGCTCCTCTGCGAAACCAACACACAAACCAGTTTTCAGCAACTCTGCGAACAAACAACACAATCCAGTTTTCTGCACCTTCTGGAAACAAACAAACAACCCACTTTCTGCTCCTCTGGGCACAAACAACATCAACATCTTTCTGCACCTCTGGAACAAACAACACAACCACTTCTGACCTTCTTGGAAACATAAAGACCAACTTTCTTGGCACCTATGGAACCAACAACACAACCAGCTTTCTGCCACTCTGGAATCATAAACACAACCAACTTCTGCACTCTGGAAACCATCAACAGAACCAAACTTTCAGGCTCCTTCTGGTACCAACAACAAAACGCTTTCTGCACTCTGGAACCATACAACACTACAGCTTTCTGCACCTCTGGAAACACAACACACAGCCAACTTTCTGCACCTCTGGAACGTAAACAGAACCAACTTTCTGCACTCTGGAACCAACAACTACAAACCAGCTTTCTGCACCTCTGGAACCAACAAACACATCAGCTTTCTGCACTCTGGAACCAAAACACAACCAACTTTCTGCACCTCTGGAACCAACACACAACCAGTCTTTCTGCCACCTCTGGGAACCAACAACACAACCAGCTTTCTGCACCTCTGGATACCAACACACAACCAACTTTTCTGCACTCTGGAACCAACAACACAACAACTTCTGCTCCTCTGGAACCAACACAAACCAGCCTTTCTCACCTCTGGAAACAAAAAACACAAAACAAACTTTCTGCACTCTGGAAACAACAACAAAACCCAGCTTTCTGCACCTCTGAGAACCAACAACACAACCAGCTTTCTGCACCTTATGTAGGACCAACAAACAACCAGCTTTCTGCCACTTTGGAACCAACAACACAACCAGGCTTTCTGCACTCTGGAAACCAACAACACAACCAGCTTTCTGCAATCTGGAAAACAACAACACAACCAGCTTTCTGCACCTCTGGGGACCAACAACACAACCATGCTTTCTGCACCTCTGGAACCAACAACACAACCAGCTTTCTGCACCTCTGGAACCCACAAACACAACCAGCTTTCTGCACCTCTCGAACAAACAAACAACACAACAGCTTTCTGCACCTCTGGGACCACAACACAACCAGCTTTCTGCACCTCTGGAAACCAACAACAACAACCAGCTGTTTCACTGTTACAAAATTTAGTGTACAATTTCTTATTGAACTAATAGACATAAATTTAATATACTACAATATCTTTTTTGTAGAAACGTTTTCCAACCAGAAGCGTGTCCCAGTCCAATACTGGAAGAATGTTTGAGATCAGAAGGACACAGAGGTAATCAGTCCCTCAGCTGGAGTCCAATATTGACCACTGTTCAGTCAAGCTGACACGATCATTACCTCAACTCCTTGTGATCTTCAACCTTTTCTCTATATTTAATGAGAAAGTCACTGGTTTGAAGAAAAGAAAAGTGTTTAACCACTAAAGTACTCATAGTGTTGCTCAAGTAGTTGCAACTTGTGTTGCACAAGTGTAGCTCAAGTGTTTGCTACTAAGTGTTGCACAAAGTGTTGCACAATGTGTTGCACAAGTGTTGCACAGTGTTGGATCACAGGTTGCACAAGTGTTGCACAAGTGTTGCCAGTGTTGCTCAAGTGTTGCTCAAAGGACTAATTCATCAACCTTGTTCGGTTCCCTGAACCTTATATTTCATAAAAATAACTATGATAAAATGAACCATTTATTTACAAAAATAATTATGATAAAAATGAAACAATTTATTTACATAAATAATATGATAAAATGAACCATTTATTTTACATAAAATAACTAGGATAAAATAAATTCAGATGTATATAATATTTAGAAGTAACTGAAATATTAATATTTCGAATTTTGTATGCCATTTTTTCTGCAATTTTGGTTAAGTGTTGATGTTCATGTCACTTTGATGTTGTCACTGTTGTGTTGTCACTGTTGATGTTGTAACGTTGATGTCACTGTTGATGTGGTCACTGTTGAAGTCACTGTTGATGTGGTCACTGTTGATGTTGTTTGTAACTGTTGATGTTTCACTGTGATGTTGTCACTGTTTGATGTTGTAACTGTTGCATGTTGTCATGTTGATGTTGTCAATGTGATGTTGTCACTGTTGATGTTGTCACTGTTGATGTTGTCACTGTTGATGTTTGTCATGTTGATGTCAATGTTGATGTGGTCACTGTTGATGTTGTCACTTTTGATGTTGTCATGTTGATGTTGTCACTGTGATTGTTGTCACTGCCTTGATGTTGTCACTGTGATGTTTGTCACTGGTGAAGTCACGTTGATGTCAATGTTGAGGGTCACTGTGATGTGGTTACTTTCTGGCTCTTGTAATTATGTGATTTTGTGTACGTGTTTTGGCGGATTTTCTGAAAACGTATCCATAAGTTTTTTTTTCTATGAACTGAATGTTTTGGACTCACACGTCATGTACACTACAACATGGATTTAACTCACATCATGTGGGTATACTGTTAAACTCACCTCATTGTGGGTATACATTAAACTCAACTCATGTGGGTATAACATTAACTCAAACTCTGTGGGTATACTATAAACTCAACTTATTTGGGTTATATCATTAAACTCAACTCATGGGGGTATACATTAACTCAACTATGTAGGGTTACAGTAAACTCACCTTATTTGGGTATTTACATTAAAATCAAACTCATGTAGGGTATACATTAAACTCAATTCATGTGGGTATACAATAAAACTCCACCTCATGTGGTATACATAAACTCACCTCATGTGGGTTATTACATTAAACTTAACTCATGTGGGCTATACTATAAACTCTCCTTCATTTGGGTATACGTTAAACTCACCTCATGTGGGTATACATTAAACTCAACTCATGTGGGTATACATTAAACTCAACTCATGTGGGTATACATTAAACTCACCTCATGTGGGTATACATTAAACTCACCTCATGTGGGTATCAATTAACTTAACTCATGTGTGGTTTATACAAATAAACTCACCTATTTGGGTAGTATACATTAACCTCAAAACTCATGTGGGTTTTTACAATTAACTCACCTCTGTAGGGTGGGTGTATGTGTGTGTGTGTGTGTGTGTGTGTGTGTGTGTGTGTGTGTGTGTGTGTGTGTGTGTGTGCGTGTGCGAGTGTGTGTGTGTGTGTGTGTGTGTGTGTGTGTTGTGTGTGTGGTGTGTGTGTGGTTGTGTGTGTTGTTTGTGTGTGTGTTGAATGGTGTTGTGTGTGTGTGTGTAGCGTAAGTGGAAGAATTTGAATCCAGAAGTGTGAGGTGTAGGTTGCGTGTGTTTTGTTTATATACAAGTTAATACCGAAAGGAGGGTTAATATGCTTGTTGGAATAAAATATTAGTGTATTGTTAGATACCGATGATTGTGTTGTGTGTGTGTTGCTTTCTTCGTGCTTCTGTTATGTATATGTGTGTGTAAGATTTTATGTGGAAATCCAGAATTTAGTGAATAGAAGAGTGTGTGCTGAGAACCTTAGTTTCCATGCCAAAGAAGATCAACAACAAGAAAAAAACGATAACTAATAACAATTAATTACAGTTATCGTGCAGGGAACACAAAGGTTCACACACCCACACTAATTTACCCACATAAAAACGCTAACAAATACACTTATTCGAATAAATAATTGAATAAAGTAATAATTGACATAGGTTATATATTAAAATATAAATATATGTTCTAGATTTTCACTAGTGGCCAGTTCTTGGTGGACGAACTGTGATAGAGATCTCTCTTGTCTCAGGTAGTCGACGTTCGAGTCTGTCCAAGTGGATGCTATTACAGAGCGCAGATTATCTGCGTGTCCTCCTCTGTAATAACGTCTTCCTCTGTATACTGACATTAATACACTTGTGTAGTAATATCATATATGGACAGTGCTTCAAGGCTGGCTAAAACTGCTGACCTCAGCGAAGTGGTGAAGGGTGTATGGATGAACACTTGGAACTACTGACCTGAGGTGGGACTTGCTGACCTCAGGGAATTTTTTTTTTATTTTTTATTTAAAATATACAGTATACATGCATATCACACATTGACGGAATTACAATACATGAATTACAATACAGGGAATTGGTGAAAGGTGTGAACCTGGAACCACGGACCTGAGGTGGGACTTGCTGACATCGGGGAAATGGTGAAGGGTGTATGGATGAACACTTGGAACCACGGACCTGGGTTGGGACTGATGATCTTGGGGGTGGTACTGGGTTAGGCATCATAAATACGAAGAGTTTCCAGGGTTTCAGAGGAAGGGAAGACATCCGGGGGCCCACGGATAGATTCCTGGTCTCATGAACCTGGGAGTAGGATAGACTAGGACAGTAAATGGGGAAGGCTGGAATATTGAAGGGGACACAGATGGCCTCTGGACATGATACCTGGGGAAGGTAGGATAGTATAGGAAGGAAGTGGGAAGGGAGAATATCTTGAGGGGACACAAGATAGAATACTGGACACATGAACCTGGGGAAGGTAGGTAGTTATAGGGACAGGAAGTGGGAAAGGAGAATTCTGGGGCGACACAGATAGACTCCTGGACACATGAACCTGGGGAAAGGTAGGATAGTATTGGACAGGATTAGTGGGGAAGGGAGAATATCTGAGGGACACGATGGACTCGCTGGAACCATGAACCCTGGGGAAGGTAGGATAGATGGACGGAAGTGGGGGAAGGGAGAAGAGAATATCTGACGTGGACACTGATGATCCTGCCTGGACACATGAAACCTGGGGAAGGTAGGACAGATAGGACAGGAAGTGGGGAAAGGGAGAATATCTGACGGGGACAAAGATGCGACTCCTGGACACATGGACCTGGGGAAGGTAGGACAGAATTGGACAGGAAGTGGGGAAAGGGAGAATATCTGAGGGGGACACAGTGGATTCCTAGACCATGAACCTCGGGGGGGGAGAGCATCAAAAAAATGGCTCCACGAGGCAAACTATAATATAATTTTTAATAATTATATAATGCGGAGAATCGATCCACTGATGTACGTTTCCTTACACCTGCTGTTCATGTTTCACTAAGCATTAAAGTAGGTACCTGGCGTATTCTATATTAGTATGTGTTTCTATTCAGTATGTCAGTAATGTCAGCATAAGTGACATTACACATCGTTATCAAAGACTCACACATGATATCACTCAGACATGATATCACTCATCGTTATCTAAGACTCAGTGGCATCACTCATAGTTATCTAGACTCTGCGACATCACTCATCGTTATCAAAGACTCAGTGGCATTTCCACTCAGATTTATATAAGAATCAGTGACATCACTCGTCTTCAAGACTCAATGACAACATTCATCGTTCAGTGACATCGCTCAGCGACATCGTTTTGTAAATATGTCAGAAGAGTATTCTTAGTTTATGGAAACTGGATAAATCCCAACGATTCCTTAGATGCATCAACAATTAGTATTGACGCCCGTTTCAGACTTAATTATACTTTAAAGGCTTCTCTTCAGGAAGGAATCCTTTATAGAGTAATGGTGAGTGGACCTGTTAAAGACGCCATTGACCTCCAGATGGCTGGGTTTCTGGTAAACAGCATCTGGGTGTACAATAGCATCAAACTCCTATTTTTTTTGCCACAGTGTGGCCTTGTATCTCTGTCGTAGTAAACAACTATAAATTCGAAAATATTGTGAGTGGATTGTGTTATGAGTAATTACACACAAATAACATCAGTCTGAATGAGGATAAAATGCAACAATTTACCTACTGATGATCCTAATTGACCACAAATCTTCTGCCCTTCTTTCATACTGTCATTTTTTTTTTTTTTTTTTTTTTTGTCTTGGAGAGAGGGTTGAATAGTTTTGCTATATTTTGTTTTGTCATGCATTTTATTATGTATTATGTTACATTATGTTAGTAAGCTTTTAACATATTCATGGAGGGATAAATGCTATCAATACCGACACAATGGAAAAGTATATCCCATGAAATATAATGCGATTTTTATTGACAACGTTTCGCCCACTGTTGCGCACCGTATATAAACCTCGTTCATTTCCTATATTAGCAAATTTGGAAACGAACGTCCTTGTATTATTTTACCTGTTTGTACAATTATTTATGTATGTGACCAATATGTATTTATATATAAGCTGTATATGTGTAGTTTTATTATGTGCTATGTTTGATGTAAAGGACCTAGATTATATAAAAATAATCCTATCGTCAAAAAATTAGGCTAAATCAATCGTTTTTTGCTGTTGTTACCCCCCCCACTGTATATTTGGTTAGATGTTTGACGGGTGTGTACATAGTGTCACGTGACCCAACCCAACGTCCAAGCTAGGTGTTCGTCTTTCTTGGAGCAGAAGTAATTGTACCAGCCGACTAGTCAACATCCTTCACTGACCTGGTATTATTAGACAGTTGTTAATTGCTTTCCTCACCATAGTATATTCTGGGCATACTTGTACTCTGTTCTGATTCCTCTAATTATTAAAAACTAGTTTATTATAGAGAAGAGAGATTGTTATTTATGTGTAATTAGTCTGATATAAAGTCTCTTTGTGAAACAAAGCTTTAAAAGACATCATACGGGACAATACGGTAAAAGGATTCCCTGTTGTATATACTTCTTATCAGTATAAACAGAATATGTTATTAAAAGTTCATGGCCTGACATTTTATAATATCTATGAAATTACTCATCTAAACTGAGATTGTATTGAAGTTTATTTCCATCCCAAACTTCCTGTCTAAATTGTTATGTCTGAATCCCCTGAAGGTAATATTTACTGACTTTTAAGCTTAAAGTGTAACACCCCCACACAGTGGACTTTATCAAGTCACAAACAGCTACCTGAGCAGACTATGTGAGTTTGTATTAAGGGAACATAGTGACGTGAAGGGTCAGGTGGAGACTTGTGGTATGTATAGGGAACAGTGACGTGAAGGGTCAGGTGGAAGAGAGTTGATTGCTTGAAAAGTTGGATTGAGAAGACCTACCGCATAGACCAATAGGTTTGTTGCCTGTTTTGGACAATGTGAAGAAATTCCTGGCAAGAGATATAGCTATGTCGTTTTAAAGCGTCGTTTTAAAGTTCTACCGAACACCGACCAACAGCAGGATCTTCTCAACTTCTACTCTCACCACAACACCAAAAACTAAACGTGACGTAATATAGCTTCTTGATTCGTGCCCTTCTAGTCTGTAGTGAGAATTTCTTGAGGATGAATGTTTTTCATCGAACAAGTATTTTCTAAACTTCACTATTCTCGATAACTTCATTATAGACTGCAGACACTGTAAGACATGTAGACACATTATACTGCATACATTTAGACACTAAAAACATCAATCATACAATATAACCTACATATCTCTATCCAAAACTTATGATTAGACTTATAAAATATAAATATTTTTTCCCCTTTACTCAAAGGGCTCTTCAGAGACAGCGACGGGAGAAAGAGAGGAGGAAAGGAGAATAGTGGAAGTTGTAATGATGCGTTGTAGTAGTTCAGAAGTGGGATTAATTTGTGCACAAGAGAAAGGGGAGTTGAAGGGAGAAAAATAGTAGTAGTAATAGTAGTAAAATAGTAGAAGCAAAAGAACGTTAAAGGAGTGATAGTTGTAGTTAAGTAGGAAGTGGGTCAGTCTAAGGACAAGAAAAAGGAAGCACTGCAGGAGTGCTTAGGACCCTAGGAGCACTGCAGGAGAGCTTAGGACCCACTGGAGCACTCCAGGAGAGCTTAGGACCATCTATGAGCACTGCAGGAGAACTTAGGGACCACTGGAGCACTGCAGGAGAGCTTAGGGGGGGGGGGGGGGGACCCCCACTAGGAAAGAGCACTGCAGGAGAGCTTAGGACCCAATAGGAGCACTGCAGGAGAGTTTAGGACCACTAGGAGTAGGCCAAAACGCGGGATAGTGGGAAACTGAAGGACTGGCACACTGGCAGAAAAATTAAAAAAAGGGGAATATAAAAATGTTGAAAGGAGTAAAAAGGTAGGGAGAGAAGAAAGGATCATTGTCAAGCACGAGTGTTCTGAAGTTTTGGAACATTTGACCAAGTGTAACGAGATAGGAAATGGACATCAACAGAGGACAAAACAGCATCGAGATCATAAATGGGAAAAACTGTGTATAAAGAGATGCTTCCAACAAGTCGACGGTGTGAGGCTAGAAGCAGAATTAAAACACTTTGGCAGAGGATCAGTCTGTAGGATGACTGCGATTTTAACAACGACAGAAAGAACATTATTGGAAAAAGGGCTAGTGTAACATTTTTTCTGTTCTCTTTAATAGTCTGTCTGAAAGAGAGTGACCGTTTCTTCATTTTTCTCCATAGTGTGTTCTGTGTTGTGACAACTACATCACTTCCCAGAGTGTTCCACTTTCTGATAGCTCTGTCATTGAAGAAATACTTCTAACATCCAGTGATTTATCTGAGTCTCCAGCTTCCCAGTTGTGACCACTTGTTGTTGTGGTCTATTCTGGAACATTCTGGCCTATGTCCACTTTGGCAGTTCCTCTCAGTATTCTATATGTCGTTTTCAATTTTATGATACTTATGTCTCTGTCCTCCAGTGTGGCAGGTTCGATTCCCTTTACTCTCTTCGCAGGACATGTCCCTTAGCTCCGGACTGTCTTGTTACCAGCTGGCTAGGTGTGGGTTCCAAAGTAGGTGTTGATGTGAGTGTGTGCGTTGTGTGTGTGTGTGTGTGTGGTTGTGTGTGTGTGTGTGTGTGTGTGTGTGTGTGTGTGTGTGTGTGTGTGTGTGTGTGTGTGTGTGTGTGTGTGTGTGTGTTGTGCTGTTGGTGTGTGTGTACTCACCTATTTGTACTCACCTATTTGTGGTTGCAGGGTAGAGTCTTAGCTCCTGGCTTGCCTCTTCACCGGTTGCTACTGGGCCTCTCTCTACCCGTCCATGGAGCTTTATCGAACCTCGTCTTAAAACTGTGTATGGTTCCTCCCTCCACTACGTCATTTTCTAGGCTATTCCACTGCCTTACAACTCTATGACTGAAGAAATACTTCCTAATATCTCTCTGACTCATTCGTGTCTTCAACTTCCAATTGTGGCCTCTTGTTTCTGTCCCCTCCCTGGAACATCCTGTCTTTGTCCACCTTGTCTATTCCACGCACTATTTTATATGTCGTTATCATGTCTCCCCTGACCCTCCTGTCCTCCAGTGTCGTCAGGCCGATTTCCCTTAATCTTTCTTCATAGGACATTCCCTTTAGCTCTGGAACTAATCTTGTCGCAAACCTTTGTACTTTCTCTAGTTTCTTGACGTGCTTTATCAAGTACGGGTTCCAAACAGGTGCTGCATACTCCAGTATGGGCCTGACATACACGGTGTACAGTGTCTTGAACGATTCCTTACTAAGGTATCGGAATGCTGTTCTCAGGTTTGCCAGGCGCCCATATGCTGCAGCAGTTATCTGATTGATATGTGCTTCCGGAGACATGCTCGGTGTTATACTCACCCCAAGATCTTTCTCCTTGAGTGAGGTTTGCAGTCTTTGGCCACCTAGCCTATACTCTGTCTGTGGTCTTCTGTGCCCTTCCCCTATCTTCATGACTTTGCATTTGGCAGGATTAAATTCGAGAAGCCATTTGCTGGACCAGGTGTCCAGTCTGTCCAGGTCTCTTTGAAGTCCTGCCTGGTCCTCATCAGATTTAATTCTCCTCATTAACTTCACATCATCTGCAAACAGGGACACTTCTAAGTCTAACCCTTCCATCATGTCGTTCACATATACCAAAAATAGCACTGGTCCTAGGACCGACCCCTGTGGGACCCGCTCGCCACAGGTGCCCACTGTGATACATCATTACGTACCATGACTCGTTGTTGCCTCCCTGTCAGGTATTCTCTGATCCATTGCAGTGCCCTTCCTGTTATATGCGCCTGATGCTCTAGCTTCTGCACTAATCTCTTGTGAGGAACTGTGTCAAAGGCCTTCTTGCAGTCCAAGAAGATGCAGTCAAACCCACCCCTCTCTCTCGTGTCTTACTTCTGTTATTTTATCATAAACTCCAGAAGGTTTGTGACACAGGATTTGCCTTCCGTGAATCCGTGCTGGTTGGCATTTATACTCTCGTTCCGTTCCAGGTGCTCCACCACTCTCCTCCTGATAATCTTCTCCATAACTTTGCATACTATACACGTCAATGACACAGGTCTATAATTTAGTGCCTCTTTTCTGTCTCCTTTTTTAAAAATGGGAACTACATTTGCCGTCTTCTATACCTCAGGTAGTTGCCCAGTTTCCAGGGACGTGTTGAAGATTGTGGTAAGTGGCACGCACAACATATCTGCTCCCTCTCTAAGGACCCATGGGGAGATGTTGTCCGGTCACATTGCCTTTGAGGTATCGATGTCCCTTACCAGTTTCTTCACCTCCTCCTCATCTGTATGTATGTCGTCCAACACTTGTTGTTGTATTCCTTGCTGGTGTCCCAATCTGGTCTGTCCCCCCAGAGTCCTTCCTGTCTCTACTGTAAATACTTCCTTAAATCTCGTGTTGAGCTCCTCACATACCTCTTGATCGTTTCTTGTGAGTTCTCCACCTTCTTTCCTCAGCCTTATCACCTGGTCCTTGACTGTTGTCTTCCTCCTAATGTGGCTATACAGCAGTTTCGGGTCAAATTTGACTTTCGATGCTATGTCGTTTTCATACTGTCGCTGGGCCTCCCTCCTTATCTGTGCATACTCGTTTCTGGCTCTTCTACTAATCTCCTTGTTTTTCCTGGGTCCTATGCCTCCTGTACCTTTTCCATTCTCTGTTGCACTTAGTTTTTGCCTCCCTACACCTTCGGGTAAACCAAGGACTCGTTTTGGTCTTCCTATTATTTCTGTTTCCCTTGGGAACAAAACTTTCCTCTGCCTCCTTGCACTTTGTTGCCACATATTGCAGTGTGTGTGTGTGTGTGTGTGTGTGTGTGTGTGTGTGTGTGTGTGTGTGTGTGTGTGTGTGTGTGTGTGTGTGTGTGTGTGTGTACTCACCTAGTTGTACTCACCTAGTTGAGGTTGCGGGGGTCGAGTCCGAGCTCCTGGCCCCGCCTCTTCACTGATCGCTACTAGGTCACTCTCCCTGAGCCGTGAGCTTTATCATACCTCTGCTTAAAGCTATGTATGGATCCTGCCTCCACTACATCGCTTCCCAAACTATTCCACTTACTGACTACTCTGTGGCTGAAGAAATACTTCCTAACATCCCTGTGATTCATCTGTGTCTTCAGCTTCCAACTGTGTCCCCTTGTTACTGTGTTCAATCTCTGGAACATCCTGTCTTTGTCCACCTTGTCAATTCCTCTCAGTATTTTGTATGTCGTTATCATGTCCCCCCTATCTCTCCTGTCCTCCAGTGTCGTCAGGTTGATTTCCCTTAACCTCTCCTCGTAGGACATACCTATTAGCTCTGGGACTAGTCTTGTTGCAAACCTTTGCACTTTCTCTAGTTTCTTCACGTGCTTGGCTAGGTGTGGGTTCCAAACTGGTGCCGCATACTCCAATATGGGCCTAACGTACACGGTGTACTGGGTCCTGAATGATTCCTTATTAAGATGTCGGAATGCTGTTCTGAGGTTTGCTAGGCGCCCATATGCTGCAGCAGTTATTTGGTTGATGTGCGCTTCAGGAGATGTGCCAGGTGTTATACTCACCCCAAGATCTTTTTCCTTGAGTGAGGTTTGTAGTCTCTGACCCCCTAGACTGTACTCCGTCTGCGGCCTTCTTTGCCCTTCCCCAATCTTCATGACTTTGCACTTGGTGGGATTGAACTCCAGGAGCCAATTGCTGGACCAGGTCTGCAGCCTGTCCAGATCCCTTTGTAGTTCTGCCTGGTCTTCGATCGAGTGAATTCTTCTCATCAACTTCACGTCATCTGCAAACAGGGACACCTCAGAGTCTATTCCTTCCGTCATGTCGTACACAAATACCAGAAACAGCACTGGTCCTAGGACTGACCCCTGCGGGACCCCGCTGGTCACAGGTGCCCACTCTGACACCTCGCCACGTACCAAGACTCGCTGCTGTCTTCCTGACAAGTATTCCCTGATCCATTGTAGTGCCTTCCCTGTTATCCCTGCTTGGTCCTCCAGTTTTTGCACCAATCTCTTGTTTGGAACTATGTCAAACGCCTTCTTGCAGTCCAAGAAAATGCAATCCACCCACCCCTCTCTCTCTTGTCTTACTGCTGTCACCATGTCATAGAACTCCAGTAGGTTTGTGACACAGGATTTCCCGTCCCTGAAACCATGTTGGCTGCTGTTGATGAGATCGTTCCTTTCTAGGTGTTCCACCACTCTTCTCCTGATAATCTTCTCCATGATTTTGCATACTATACATGTCAGTGACACTGGTCTGTAGTTTAATGCTTCATGTCTGTCTCCTTTTTTAAAGATTGGGACTACATTTGCTGTCTTCCATGCCTCAGGCAATCTCCCTGTTTCGATAGATGTATTGAATATTGTTGTTAGGGGTACACATAGCGCCTCTGCTCCCTCTCTCAATACCCATGGGGAGATGTTATCTGGCCCCATTGCCTTTGAGGTATCTAGCTCACTCAGAAGCCTCTTCACTCCTTCCTCGGTTGTGTGCACTGTGTCCAGCACTTGGTGGTGTGCCCCACCTCTCCGTCTTTCTGGAGTCCCTTCTGTCTCCTCTGTGAACACTTCTTTGAATCTCTTGTTGAGTTCTTCACATACTTCACGGTCATTTCTTGTTGTCTCTCCTCCTTCCTTCCTTAGCCTGATTACCTGGTCCTTGACTGTTGTTTTCCTCCTGATGTGGCTGTACAACAGTTTCGGGTCAGATTTGGCTTTCGCTGCTATGTCATTTTCATATTGTCTTTGGGCCTCCCTTCTTATCTGTGCATATTCGTTTCTGGCTCTACGACTGTTCTCCTTATTCTCCTGGGTCCTTTGCCTTCTATATTTCTTCCATTCAGTAGCACACTTGGTTTTTGCCTCCCTGCACCTTTGGGTAAACCATGGGCTCATCCTGGCTTTTTCATTATTCCTGTTACCCTTGGGTACAAACCTCTCCTCAGCCTCCTTGCATTTTGTTGCTACATATTCCATCATCTCATTAACTGGCTTCCCTGCCAGTTCTCTGTCCCCCTGAACCCCGTTCAGGTAGTTCCTCATTCCTGTGTAGTCCCCTTTCTTGTAGTTTGGCTTCATTCGTCCTGGCCTTCCTGCTTCTCCCTCCACTTGTAGCTCTACTGTGTATTCGAAGCTTAAAACCACATGGTCACTGGCCCCAAGGGGTCTTTCATATGTGATGTCCTCGATATCTGCACTACTGAAGGTGAATACTAAGTCCAGCCTTGCTGGTTCATCCTCTCCTCTCTCTCTTGTAGTGTCCCTTACGTGTTGGCACATGAAGTTTTCCAGTACCACCTCCATCATCTTAGCCCTCCATGTATCTTGGCCCCCATGTGGGTCCAAGTTCTCCCAATCGATCTCCTTGTGGTTAAAGTCACCCATGATCAGGAGCTTTGCCCTGCATGCATGAGCTCTTCTGGCCACTCTAGCCAGTGTGTCAACCATCGCTCTATTGCTCTCGTCGTACTCTTGCCTTGGCCTCCTGCTGTTCTGTGGTGGGTTATACATCACTGGTATTACCACCTTGGGACCTCCAGTGTGAAGTGTTCCCGCTATGTAATCACTTTCTTCTCCGCTGTCTCCTCTCTCCAGCTCATCAAAATTCCAGCGATTTTTGATCAGCAACGCCACTCCTCCACCCCCCCTGTTCCCTCTGTCTTTCCTCAGGATTTGGTATCCCGTTGGAAAGATGGCATCTGTTATCATACCTGTAAGCTTGGTTTCTGTGAGAGCTATGATGTCCGGTGATGCTTCTTTGACTCTTTCATGCCACTCCTCCCACTTATTTGTTATTCCATCAGCGTTTGTGTACCATACCTTCAGTTTCCTTTCCAACACTGTGGTTTGAGTGGCCTGTGAGGATGGGAGACCTGGTGGCATACTGTGGGATTCTATATCTCCGTGTTGGGTGGAGGCTGTGGGTTTGAATTGTAGTGTGTGTTGGGATGGTGTGACAGGTTGTATGGTTCTGAGAATAGTTGTGTGTGTGCTTGCCCTTGCTGTTCTGTTCTGCTCTGACTGACCTCTGCTGGTTCCATCCTTGTCTCTTTTCCTAGCTCCTTTCGCTTTTTTGTCCTCTCCCTCAGCTGCTGTCGTTCTGATTTTGTTCTGTCTCTGTCTAGGAACACCCTCTTGTACTCTTCCGAGTATTTCAATCGTGGGTTTCTCTTGGAGGATCCTGTTCCGCACTGTTTCCGTCCTGAGAATCAGCTTGATTGGTCGGTTTCTTCCCTTCGAGTACCCCCCTATTCTCTGAAAATTTACAATCTCGTCCATCTATTCACCTATTTCCGTGATGATTTTCTCAATCTCCTTTCTTTCTTCCTGCTGCCTTTTAGTGTGTGTCCTTTCCTCTCTCTCCTGAAGCCCATGGATAAACACTGATTTTGCCCTTTCTTCCTCCCATTGCCTCACCCTCTGTGACTCTGGATCCTGCCTGTATGTGGTCAGTTTCTCCCTTGATTTTTCCAGTGGCTCTTGATAGCCTGGTTGTGCCTCAGCATTCGACCTATCACCCTCTCCATCTGCAACCAGCTGTTCTTCCCTTTCACTCCTTGGTCCTCCTTGGCAGGCTGATATGACCTTAGCATAATTCATAATTCCTTCCTTCCTGTTCGGCCTCACAGCTTCATATGCGGTGTCTTCTCTGGTCACTGCCCCTGTAACTCGCTTCAGCCTATTTATCTCAACTTCTAGGACCCTCATCTTGGCTACTGCAGTTTCGACTTGTACCTCCCAATTCTTTGTCTCCTTCTCCAACCTCTTTTCCAATTTCACAGAGAGCTCTTTCTCCATTTTTTCAGAAATCTCTCCTAATTTTCTCTCCCACTCTTGTTCCATCCTTTTCCACTGCTCCTCCATCCACTCCCTCCCTACCAAGAACCATTCTCATCTGATCCTTGGTTCCTGCGAGTCCCCACCATTTTTTTTTTTTGTGAGAGAAGAGAGAAGGGAAAGGTAGAAGGAGAGAGAGAGAGGAAGAGTGAGAAGGGAAAGGGGGAGAGAGTGTGAGAGGGGGAAAGAGACAGAAGGGAAGGGAAGGAGAGGGGGAGAGTGAGAAGGGAAAAATGGAGAAGAGATGGAGAGAGAGAGAGAGCGAGAGAGAGAGAGAGAGAGAGAGAGAGAGAGAGAGAGAGAGAGAGAGAGAGAGAGAGAGAGAGAGAGAGAAGGGAAGGTAGAGAGAGGGGGATAGTGAGAAGGAAAAAGGGGAAGAGAGTGAGAGAGTGAGAGTGAAAGAGAGAGGGGGAGAGAGAGTGAGGGGAAGGTAGGAGAGGGGAGAGTTTAGAAGGGAAAATGGGAAGAGAGAGAGCAAGAGAGAGAGAGGGAGAGAGGAGAGAGGGAGAGAGAGGGAGAGAGGAGAGAGGGAGGGAGAGTGAGAGAGAGAGGGGGAGAGAGAGTGAAGGGAAGAGTAGAGAGGGGAGAGTTAGAAGGGGAAATGGGGAAGAGAGAGAGCAAGATAGAGAGAGCA
>NC_069420.1:58706044-58708544 GCF_026875155.1 Cherax quadricarinatus
AGACCAGCACCCACACTTGTAGAGACCAGCACCCACACCTGTAGAGACCAGCACCCACACCTGTAGAGACCAGTACACACACCTGTAGAGAGACTGCTACCCACTCTTATATATCAGAGAAGTTGTTATTACAACACATGCACGTGGGGGCGGGGAAGACTATTTTATGTTCAATTCCAGAGAAGAAAGTTCATCAGGCGAATTCCAGCAGGATAATTAGAGACGCAGGACCGACGCTTCACCATCACTTGCTCTCAACATTACCTTCATAAAGTATTGTGTTGCAACACCATCACTTGCTCTCAACATTACCTTCATAAAGTAATGTGCTGCTTCACCATCACTTGCTCTCAACATTACCTTCATAAAGTAATGTGCTGCTTCACCATCACTTGCTCTCAACATTACCTTCATAAAGTAATGTGCTGCTTCACCATCACTTGCTCTCAACATTACCTTCATAAAGTAATGTGTTGCAACACCATCACTTGCTCTCAACATTACCTTCATAAAGTATTGTGCTGTAACACCATCACCTCCCCCTCCCCCCCCCCCCCCACATCATTCAGTATGGTGTCACCATCGGTCGACTCTGACGACAGTATGCAAAACGCCCAGCGTTTTAAATGTTATAGAAAAAACAAGAGCAGCGAGAGTAAGAATAAACGCTGGTTACACTCACTTACACATTCTTGAAAAACATTTGTACAATGTGTATTATCGTATTTTATGTTTTTTTACTAATAAGAAATTAATGAATAAAATTTTAAAAGCTCTATAGATTATTATTTACCCATTGTTTGATAGTACACACCTCTAAAATGCTGGACCCAGAGCTGTAGCTTTTCTCATAAGGGGTCAGGAGCTGTAACATTGGTACCCCTTTGGGAAGGGTTATCCTAGGTAATTTTACACCGTTGGGTCCAGGAGCTTACCTTTGTTAAACTATGAGACCAAGAGCTGTAGCTTATCACCTTGAGGGATCAACTTTGGGACCTCAGGAGCTGCCTCATGTATGTGACAGATAAGAACTTAAATATAATGTTAACTAGAGTAATAAACTCTACGGACAACAATCTCCACATTTCAAAATCCTGATGACGCAGTTTTGATCCGAGGAAATAGGACTATTTTTATAATTAAAAACCTTGATACTAGGAAACGGATCTATACAGTTCTGAGTCACTCTGCCAAAAATTAAGTAACTAAGTATAACTTTGAGAAAATAAAAATAAATCTTGTTGATGCAGTCTTGATCCGAGGAATTGGAGTTCGCGCGCATAGCGTGATCGGAGGGTCCACGACATAGCGACATATACCCTGAGGGTCCACGACAGAGCGAGATATACCCTGAGGGTCCACGACATAGCGATAAATAACCTGAGGGTCCACGACAGAGCGACATATACCCTGAGGGTCCACGACAGAGCGAGATATACCCTGAGGGTCCACAACATAGCGATAAATAACCTGAGGGTCCACGACATAGCGATAAATAACCTGAGGGTCCACGACAGAGCGACATATACCCTGAGGGTCCACGACAGAGCGAGATATACCCTGAGGGTCCACGACATAGCGATATATAACCTGAGGGTCCACGACACAGTGAGATATAACCTGAGGGTCCACCACATAGCGATATATAACCTGAGGGTCCACGACATAGCGATATATAACCTGAGGGTCCACGACACAGTGAGATATAACCTGAGGGTCCACGACATAGCGATATATAACCTGAGGGTCCACGACACAGTGAGATATAACCTGAGGGTCCACGACACAGAGAGATATAACCTGAGGGTCCACGACATAGTGAGATATAACCTGAGGGTCCACGACATAGTGAGATATAACCTGAGGGTCCACGTCATAGCGATATATAACCTGAGGGTCCACGACATAGTGAGATATAACCTGAGGGTCCACGACATAGTGAGATATAACCTGAGGGTTCAGGACATAGTGAGATATAACCTGAGGGTCCACGACATAGCGATATATAACCTGAGGGTCCACGACATAGCGATATATAACCTGAGGGTCCACGACACAGTGAGATATAACCTGAGGGTCCACGACATAGCGATATATAACCTGAGGGTCCACGACATAGCGATATATAACCTGAGGGTCCACGACATAGTGAGATATAACCTGAGGGTCCACGACATAGCGATATATAACCTGAGGGTCCACGACATAGTGAGATATAACCTGAGGGTCCACGTCATAGCGATATATAACCTGAGGGTCCACGACATAGTGAGATATAACCTGAGGGTCCACGACATAGTGAGATATAACCTGAGGGTCCACGACATAGTGAGATATAACCTGAGGGTCCACGACATAGCGATATATAACCTGAGGGTCCACGACATAGTGAGATATAACCTGAGGGTCCACGTCATAGCGATATATAACCTGAGGGTCCACGTCATAGCGATATATAACCTGAGGGTCCACGACATAGTGAGATATAACCTGAGGGTCC
>NC_069420.1:58713544-58718135 GCF_026875155.1 Cherax quadricarinatus
AGCAACTGTCCTAGACTTGCCCCTTGCGGGACCCCGCTGGTCACAGGTGCCACACTCTGAACCTCGCAGTACCATGACTCGCTGCTGTCTCCGACAAGTATCCCTGATCCTTGTATGCCTTCGCCTGTTATCCTCTTGATCTCCAGTTTGCACCAATCTCTTTCGTGAACTGTGTCAAACGCCTTCTTGCAGTCCAAGAAAATGCAATCCACCCACCCCTCTCTCTCTTGTCTTACTGATGTCACCATGTCATAGAACTCCAGTAGGTTTGTGACACAGGATTTCCCGTCCCTGAAACCATGTTGGCTGCTGTTGATGAGATCATTCCTTTCTAGGTGTTCCACCACTCTTCTCCTGATAATCTTCTCCATGATTTTGCATACTATACATGTCAGTGACACTGGTCTGTAGTTTAATGCTTCATGTCTGTCTCCTTTTTTAAAGATTGGGACTACATTTGCTGTCTTCCATGCCTCAGGCAATCTCCCTGTTTCGATAGATGTATTGAATATTGTTGTTAGGGGTACACATAGCGCCTCTGCTCCCTCTCTCAATACCCATGGGGAGATGTTATCTGGCCCCATTGCCTTTGAGGTATCTAGCTCACTCAGAAGCCTCTTCACTTCTTCCTCGGTTGTGTGCACTGTGTCCAGCACTTGGTGGTGTGCCCCACCTCTCCGTCTTTCTGGAGTCCCTTCTGTCTCCTCTGTGAACACTTCTTTGAATCTCTTGTTGAGTTCTTCACATACTTCACGGTCATTTCTTGTTGTCTCTCCTCCTTCCTTCCTTAGCCTGATTACCTGGTCCTTGACTGTTGTTTTCCTCCTGATGTGGCTGTACAACAGTTTCGGGTCAGATTTGACTTTCGCTGCTATGTCATTTTCATATTGTCTTTGGGCCTCCCTTCTTATCTGTGCATATTCGTTTCTGGCTCTACGACTGTTCTCATTATTCTCCTGGGTCCTTTGCCTTCTATATTTCTTCCATTCCCTAGCACACTTGGTTTTTGCCTCCCTGCACCTTTGGGTAAACCATGGGCTCATCCTGGCTTTTTCATTATTCCTGTTACCCTTGGGTACAAACCTCTCCTCAGCCTCCTTGCATTTTGTTGCTACATATTCCATCATCTCATTAACTGGCTTCCCTGCCAGTTCTCTGTCCCACTGAACCCCGTTCAGGTAGTTCCTCATTCCTGTGTAGTCCCCTTTCTTGTAGTTTGGCTTCATTCGTCCTGGCCTTCCTGCCTTCTCCCTCCACTTGTAGCTCTACTGTGTATTCGAAGCTTAAAACCACATGGTCACTGGCCCCAAGGGGTCTTTCATATGTGATGTCCTCGATATCTGCACTACTCAAGGTGAATACTAAGTCCAGCCTTGCTGGTTCATCCTCTCCTCTCTCTCTTGTAGTGTCCCTTACGTGTTGGCACATGAAGTTTTCCAGTACCACCTCCATCATCTTAGCCCTCCATGTATCTTGGCCCCCATGTGGGTCCAAGTTCTCCCAATCGATCTCCTTGTGGTTAAAGTCACCCATGATCAGGAGCTTTGCCCTGCATGCATGAGCTCTTCTGGCCACTCTAGCCAGTGTGTCAACCATCGCTCTATTGCTCTCGTCGTACTCTTGCCTTGGCCTCCTGCTGTTCTGTGGTGGGTTATACATCACTGCTATTACCACCTTGGGACCTCCAGAGTGAAGTGTTCCCACTATGTAACCACTTTTTTCTCTGCTGCCCCTCCTCTCTCCCAGCTCTTTTCCAAAATTCCAGCGATTTTTGATAAACCAACGCCACTCCTCCCCCCCCCCCCTTTTCCCCTCTGTTTTTTTCCTCAGGATTTGGTATCCCTTTTGAAAGATGGATCGGGTTATCATACCTGAAAAGCGGGTTTCTGTGAGAGCAAAATGTTTCCCGGTAATGCTTTTTTGACTTTTTCATCCCAACTCCCCCCCCTTTTAGGGGGGTTTATTCCATCAGCTTTTTGTTTTTCCCAACCTTCATTTTTTTTTCCCAACACTGGGGTTTGGGGGGGCCTGTGAGGGTGGAACCTGGGTGGCATACTGTGGATTCAAATAGCTCGGGTGGGGGGAAGGGCTGGGGGTTTTGGTTTGTAGTTGGGTTGGGTTTGGGTTTTGATGGGGTTGAAATTTTTTTTGAGATTTAGTTGTGTGTGTTTTTGCCCTTGCTTTTTCTTTTCGCCTGACTGACCCCCCTGGTTCCCCCCTTGTGTGTGTTGTGTGTGCGTGCGTGTGTGTGGGGGTGTGTGAGTGTGGGGTTGTGTTAACTCACCTAATTTGGGACTCACCAAATTTGGGGGTTTGGGCGGGGGTGGGAAAACCAGCCCTGGCCCCGCCTTTCCCCAAACCGCTACTAGGTCCTCCCCCCCCCTTCCCCCATTAGCTTAAAACTATTATATTTTTTCCTCCCCAAAAATCGCTTGCCAGACTATTCCACTTCCTAACTACTTTTATGACTGAAGAAATATTCCTAACATCCCTTTACCCCATCTGAGTCTTAAAGCCTTCCCAAATTTGGGGAAAACCCCTTGTTTCGTGTCCCATTTTCGGAACCCCTGTCTTTTTGCCCCACCTTGTCTTTTTCCACGCAGTATTTTGTATGCCCGTTATCATGTCTCCCTGAGTCTCCGTCCTCCATTTGTCAACCGTTTTCCCCTTTAATCTTTTTTCATAGGAAAAATTCCCCTTAGCTCGGAACTAACCTTGTTGAAAACCCTTTAAAATTTTTTCTCTAATTTCTTGACGTTTTTTGACCTTTTTTGGGGTTCCAAATTTTGTGCTTCGACTCCAGTAGGGCCCCCTGAAGTACACAGTGTAAAAAGTCTTGAACGTTTCCCCTTACTGGGGTTAATCGGAACGCTTTTCCCTCGGGTTTCCCAAACGCCCATATGCCGCAGCTTTATCGGGTTTTAATGTGTGCTTCTGGCGATGTACTGGGTATTTTTACTCACCCCAAAGGGTTTTTCCCCCCTTAAAGTGGGGTTTTGTACCCTTTTCGGCCACCTAGCCTTTTACTCTGCTGCAGTCTTTGTTAAAGTGAGGGAAAAAAATTGGGGATAACAAAGAAGAGTGTAAATTTCCAAAAGGGGAAAAGGTAATTTTTGGATCATTTTTTAAACAATAAAATTTACATAAGTTAAGAACACTTTTAAAAAAAGTAAAGCTGCACTTGGGTGCATTTTAAGGTTTTTTGGGAAAAAATATACGAAGTTTTAAGTAGAGTTTCAAAAATTTTTTTAAACTTAGGAAAGTTTTGGGAAATTTTAGTGTTGAAATTTAAATTAAAAATTGCAAGGGAAACGATAAAGATTTACCCAAAAAAAAAGGTCCCTTTGATAATTTTGTGTGAAGTCAAATGGGGGTTTAAAAAAACGTGTGATAATACGACTTGCTCAGAAGACAATAATACAAAGAAAACCATCATGTAGACCCCCCAAAATTTAAAAGTAAAAATGCTTTATTAAAATACTATTTTTAAAACTCTGTAAAACACACACACACATTTTTCACACCCAAAACACACACAACAACACCCAAACACACACACACACCCCACACACCCACACACACACCCAAAACACAACATATATATAAATATATATTTAAATATATATTATAATATAAATATATAATAAAATAATATATACATACATACATACATACAACATATACATACAACATACCTACATCCCTCATACAAAACATACATACATACATAATTTCTTTAAAGTACGTTATAAAGCATGCATTTTCATTGATTCCAACTGCCACCTTTAAATTCATTTTCGAAATAAAAATAAACAGAGATTATTTAAATTTTTTTAAAAATTATCATGAAGGAGATTTAGAGTTTCGGATTTGACACTCATCAGTTTCACCCAAAAACATGTTTTACTCATACAAAAATACTAACACTCAAACACAATATCGAACACTCATACACTTTTTGTAAAAAATAAAAACTCATTCTTTTCAAAATTTTAAAATTACACAAAGACATTCACAACCCCATAGTAACATTTTCACATGACACACATACACAATTAAAATGTACACAAAGACACACATAAAACAATTTAAAATGTTCCATGACACACTACACAAAAAACCTGTACACATCACACTACACAATAACATGTAAAAACATGACACACATACACAATAAAAGTAAAACCTGAAAAACATTTACAATAACCCTGTACACAAGACACACCTACACAAAAACAAGTACACAAAAAAACACTACACAATAACATGTACACAAAGGAAAACACATTCACAATAAAAATGTCACAAAGAACACATACACAATAACAAAGTACAAAATGACACACATACACAATAACATGAAAACATGAAACACAAGCAAAAAATAAGATGTACACAACCAAAACATTTCACAATAACATGTACACCTGACAACCTACACAATACCCAAAAACACACACATACACAATAACATGGGGACACTGACACAAAACACAATAACAAGCACACATTACACACCCAATAACAGTAAACCCCGCCCCAGTCCTTTTCCCAAAAGTGGGCACAAAAATGGGCCCGTCCCTTTTTATAT
>NC_069420.1:58718635-58761092 GCF_026875155.1 Cherax quadricarinatus
GGAAGTGTAATCAGTTTTTAAATTTGAAGATATATGTGAACGTATTGAAAAAAGGGGGGAAGTTTTTATTGCGTTTATGGATTTAGAAAAGGCATTGAAAAGGTGGTAGGGAAGAAATGTGGCAGATGTTGAAAGTAATGGAATGGTGGTAAGTTATAAATGCTGAAAAGAGTTTTTATGAGGTAGTGAGGTCGGTTGGCTCTGAGAAGAGGGGAAATACTTTTTTTTAGACGGGAAGTGTAATGTCACCAGGGTTTTTTAAATATATTATAGAGGGGGTTTTAAAAACAAGTAAATGCTAGGGGTTCGGGAGAGGGGGGGAATTAAATTATGGGGAATCAATACAAAAGGGGAATTGCACATTTACTTTTTGCTGATGTACTGGCTTATGGGATTTAAAAAAGTTGAAAAGGTTAGTGGCGAGTTTCGGATGTGTTAAAGGAAAAAAATTTGAAATGAACATAGAAAAGAGTAGGTGATGAGGGTTAAAGCGAGCTTGGTCCCGGGGGGGTAGGGGGGTAACACGCTTACTTCGGCTAAGTCCCCAATTTTTTATCTTGGGCTAGCTCCGTGGTAAAGTGTGTGGACTCTGATACAGAGTTGGTTTTCGAGCCCTGTGTGGCTGGAGACAATATCATTTATAATATGTTGTATAATATAATATATATATATATAAATATATATATATAATTATATTATTTATATATATATTTATATTATATATATATTTTATATATATATATATTTATATAATTATATATATATAAAAAAACAATATTATATAAATATATAATATATATTATATTTATATATAATTATATTATATATATAATATATAATAATATATATATATATGAGGAATGATGATGTAAAGGGGGTAGAAAGGGGAGAAAAATTTAGCATATAAAGTTTTTACAAAGTAAAAGTAGAAAGGAGGGAAAGTATATGGAAAAAAGGAGAGGTTAAGAGATGGTGAACAATTAAAAGAGAGCAAATGAGAGAGTGGGTGACTGTTATAACCAAATTTTGTTGAAAAAAAGAAAAAGTTTTGGAGTAAATTAAAAGTTAAAAAAGCCTAGAGAAAAATGGATTTGTCAGTTTTAAAAAAAGAGGGAGAGTTTTAAATGGGAGTTGAGGGATTGGGAAGATGGAGGGGAAAATTTTGAGGAATTGTTAAATGTTGTAAGATAGGGGAAACGTGATTTGTTATAGGGCAAAGGGGAAATAAATCTGTAGATGAGGAAAAGCCCTTTGGGGGTGTGGGGGAAGTTCGTGAGGCATAGGTAAATGAAAGGGGGTAAGGCAGCGGATTTTTGGGGTAAAGATAGAAAAGTTAAAAGCAGGTGGGGATAAGTTTTGGGGTGGTTTGGGGCAATTATTTAAAAAATGTATGGAAGAGGGTAAGGTACCTAGGGGTTTGGGAGAGAGCATGCATAGTTTCCCTTTGTATAAAGGCAAAGGAGAAAAAAGAGAGTGCAAAAATTATAGGGGGTAATTTCTGCGGGAGTATCCCGGGAAAAAGTGTTAGGGTGGGTTTTTATAATTGAAAAAATTTAAAGAGTAAGACGGAGAATAGGATAGCAGTTAAACAAGGGGGGTTTTTTTGGGAAAAGGGTAGGGGGTGTGGGGGGAAACCGGGTTTGTTTCAGTGAAAAAATGAAAAGTAAACAGTTTTTAGAAAAAGGCTAAAGGGGTTTTTTGGGGGCATTCAGGGGTTTGGAAAAGGCGTTGACAGGGTGGATGGGGGGGAAATGTGGCGATTTTGGGCAAGTGTATGGGGGGTAGGGGGTAGGTTATGAAAGCAGTGAAGATTTTTTTACGGGGATAGTGGGGGCCCCAGTTAGGTATGTAGAAAGGGGGAAAAATTTTTTTTCCCAGAAAAAATTTGGCCCTTTTAGACAAGGTTGTGTGATTTTCCCCGTGGTTTTTTAATTTTATTTATAGTGGGGTTGTAAGAAGTAAATGCGAGGGTCTTGGCAAGGGGCGTGGAGTTAAAAGATAAAAAATTTCAAAACACAAAGTGGGAATTGTCACACCCTTGCTCTTTGTGATGACACGGGGCTTTTGGGAAAGGTTTCTGAAGAGAAGTTGCAGAGATTGGTGGATAAAATTTGGTAGGGTGTGAAAAAAGAAAAAAATTAAAGGTGAATACGGGAAAGAGTAAGGTTATGGGGTTAAAAAAAAAGTTTGGGTGAAAAAGATTGGATATAAAAATTGGAGGGAGAGGAGTAGGGAAAGGAGGTAAAACGTATTCAGATTTTTGGGGTTTGGAGTGGACGTGTAAGGGCGAATGGGTCTATAAAAAGATGAGGTGAATCATAGAATTGATGGGGGGAAAAAAGAGAAAAAGGGGGGTGCACTTAGGAGTCTGTGGGACAAAGAACTTTGTCCTTGGGGGCCCAAAGGGGGGAATGTATGAGATTTTTGTTTTCCCAACGCTCTTATTGGGTTTTGGGGGGGGGTGATAAATGTTGCAGCGAGGAGAAGGCTGGAGGCAGTGGAGAGGGTCATGTCTGGGGGGAAAAAGGGGTGGGGGGAAAATTTAATGAAGAGAATTCTTTATTTTGGGGAAGTTAGGAGGAGGTGGGGGGTTCCCAAAAAATGTTGTCCAGAGGGCTGAGGAAGGGGTTTTTGTTAAAGGGGGTTTTCGGACATGTTGGAGAAGGGAAAGCGAAACGGGAAGGGACTTCAGAGTGTATCATTTCTGAAAGGGGGAAGGGAAATTTGGGGGTAGGGGTCGGCTAGGAAGGGTTGGAGGGAGGGGGTAAAGGGGGTTTTTTGGTGTGCGAGGGGCTTAAACTTCCAGCGGGGCAGGCGGGGGTTTGTTTGATAGGGTGAATGGGGGAAAAATGGTTTTTTTTTACTTGACTTTGCTGTTGGAGTGTGACCCAAAAGTAACATTTATAAAAAAAAGGGGTTGGGAAAAAAGGGGCGGGCCGGACTTGAGTCGGGAGAGGGGAAAAGTACAGTGCCTGCACTCTAAAGGAGGGGTTTAATGTTGCATTTTAAAAAAATATTAGTTTTTAAAGCACCCTTCGGGGAAAGGGAAGTGAGGGAAAGTGAATGATGGGGGAAATTTTTTCTTTTTCGGGCCCCCCCTGCCTTGGGGGAATGGGCCCAAAGTGTGATAAAAATAAAAAATTTTAAAAATTTATATATATATTAAAATGATCTTGGTGGGGACTCGAACCCTAGGAACCCTCGGAAAAAAGGTACCCCATTGCTTCCCCAAACCTAGCTACACTGGTAAAATCCCTTTGGGGCCCCTATTTTCACGCTAGACGTTGACCCAAAGGCGGGACAGTTTCCCAGTTTTCAAACATTGTTAAAATCTCTTGTATTTCTCTCCCAATAATTCAGAGTTTGTACCTTTTTTTGGGTTTTATTTCTATGTGATCTGAGGGGTTAGTATTATCCCCCTTTCCCAAAAAATATTTATTTTTCCCAAACATACATTTTTTAAAATTTGTTTAAATTTGGGACACTTTGTGCAATCGTGGCTTCATCAGTCCAAAGTATTAAATGAGGGAACCCAAACTCTGTCCCGAAAACGTTTCCTCAAATTAAGATCCCCAAGGGAGTTAAAACAAGTTTTAAATTATAAAATGTGGGTTCTCTAAACCCATTCATCTACAAACCTGTCAGGCACTCCCAACTTAATATTAGGTTTTCTTCGCTTCCCTTAATTTGGGACAAACCAAACTTCCACATTGAACAAATGTGACACCAACAAATGATGCTGCACCTTCCTGCTTTTAGGGTTTTAAATAAGCTGTTTCAACGCTCAATGCCGTTTCTATTAAAGATTGGGGAAACTAAAACCCAATCGCCTCAAGGTGGGGGACTGATTCCCTCTTTTCTTTCTCCTGTTCTTCAAGTTTTCCTACGTATGGATTTGATAAAACCCCACTGTGTGGCGAAAGTTTCCTAAATAAAGATACCCAAGAGTTGCCATGTGTCTAATTTTAAAACTGTCGGTTCTTAAACTTTTCCCATCTAAAAATTTTTTAAATTTTTGCACCAAAGGGGATTATGTCATTTTATTTTTTATTTTTCCTCCCACTCCCCCTCCCACCCTTTCATTTCTACCCCCACCCCCCTCCCCCCCTTTTTTTTCCAACCCCTCACACCCCCCCCACCCTTTTATATCCTACCTCACTCCCACCCTTTAATTATCCTCCCCTCACCCCCCCCCTCCCCCCCGTTTCCAATATTTCTTTTCCTTTAAAACCCACCCTTCTTCTTTCCCCATCTTCCCAAAAGCCTGGTCAAAAGGGAAACCAGAAAAGAAGGAGCCAGGGGAGACATTTAATGCAGTGGGGAGACGCAAGATCCCTTTCCCAGGAGAGACAGTAATGCAAGTGGGGGGAGACCAAATCCCTGCCATGAGAGACATTTAAGCAAATGTGGGAAAACACAACAAAATGAAAAGGGAAGAGACAGTAATGCCAGTGGGGGACGCCCAACATCCCTTGCCAGCGGAGCAGAAAATGCCAGTGTGGGAGACACAACATACCTGCCGGGGGAGACAGTGAGTCAGTGTGGGGACAAAAACTTTTTTTTTTTTTTTAAAAACCTTTTCCCCCAAGGAGAGACATTTATCCCTTTTTGGGGGGCCCACAACATCCCTTGTCAGGAGAGACAGAAAATATCAGTGGGGGAAGACAAAGAAAGTCCCCAGGAGAGACATTTAATGCCAGTGTGGGAGACACAACATACTCCCAGTAGAGAGAGAAAATGTGAGTGGGGGGAGACACAAAATCCCTTTGCCGGAGAGAATGTAATGCCGGGTGTGGGGGGCCAAAAACATACCTCCCAGGGAAGACAGTAATCCCAGTGTGGGAGGAACAACATACTGCCGGGGGATAGTAATGCCAGGGGGAGACACAACATACCTCCCAGGAGAGGTAGTAATCCCGTGTGGGAGACACAAGATACCTGCTGGAAAACAGAAAATGCCATTTGGGGGAAAGACACAAGTTTTACCCCCGGGGGGAGACAGTAATCCCAGTGTGGGGGGACCCCAAGTTTTACCTCCCAGGAGGGGGACAGTAAGGGCCAATTGGGGGGGAAAACCATACTGCCGGGGAGAGCCAGCAATGCCATTTGGGGGGAAACACAAGATACCTGCCAGGAGAGACGAAAATGTCGGGGTTTGGGAGGAAAAAAACTCCCTCCCAAGGGACCCCTTTTTAATGCCAGTGTGGGAGAAAAAAAATCCCTGCCAGGAAAAACAGTAATGCCAGTTTGGGGGGGACATAAAAACCCTGCCAGGAGAGAAATTTAATGCCAGGTGGGGGGGACAAAGCCCTGCCGGGGAGAGCAGAAATGCCAGCTTTGGGGACACAAGATCCCCTCCCAGGAGAGACGTAATTCCAGTGTGGGGGACACAATATATTGCCAGGGGAGACAGAAATCCCAGTGGGGGGACCAATATATCTCCCGGGGGAGACGGGTTTAACGCCAGCGTGGGGGGACACAAGATACCCGCCGGGAGAGACAGTAATGCCGTTTTGGAGACACAAGATACCTGCCTGGAGAGACATTTAATAACAGTGGGGGAGACAAAATTTTCCCTGCCGGGGAGGGGGAAACAGTAATGCCAGTGTGGAAGAAAAACAAAACCCTTCCCAAGGGAAGAAATAATCCCAAAAGTGGGGGGGAGACACAAACTTTACCTCCCAAGGGGAGACAGTCATCCCCAGTGTGGGAGGCACTACTCCCTGCCGGGGGGGACAGTAATGCATGGGGGGAGACACAAACTTTACCTGCCGGGGGGGACATTTTAATCCAGTGTGGGGACATACATCCCTGCCAGGTGAGCCCCAAAATGCCTTTGTGGGAAAACACAAAATCCCTGCCGGGGAGACAGTAATGCCAGTGTGGGAGGAAAACTTCCTTTTCCAGGGGAAAAACAGTCATGCCTGTGTGGGAGGCAAAAACATACCGCCAGGGGAGACAGTAATGCCAGTGGGGAAAAGACAAAACCATACCTGCCAGCGGAGACAATAATGAAATTTTGGGAGAACTCCCATCCCTGCCGGGAAAAAACAAAAATCCCAGTGTGGGGGACACTACTTACCTCCCAGGGGGGACAGTCTGCCGGTGGGGGGGGCCACTAAAAAACCTCCCAGAGGGGGACAGTAATGCCAGTGTGGGAGACCCTACTACCTTTGCCAGGGGGGGACAGAAAGCTAGTGGGGGGAGGACTACATCCCTGCGGGGGGGAGCAAAAATTTCGAGGGGGGGTTGGGGAGACAAAAAATACCTGCCAGGGGAGACAGTTTCCCATTTGGGGGAAAGGCAAAAAACATCCCTTCCCAGGGGAGGACAGTCTTTGCCTTTGTGGGAGGCAAAACAAACCTGCCAGGAGAGACAGTCTTTGCCAGTGTGGGGGGACACTCCCATCCCTGCCAGGGGAGACAGTCATGCCAGTGTTGGAGGCAAAAAAACCCTCCCAGGGAGCAGTAATGCAAGTGTGGGGGGACAAACCCATCCCTCCCCAGGGGAGACAATAATGCAGTGGGGGAAAGACACAACATACCTATCAGGGGGGACAGTAATACCGGGTGGGGGGAGGCAAAACATACCTGCCAGGGGGACAGTAATGCCAGTGGGGGGGACAACTTCCGCCAGGAGGACAAATAATGCCAGTTTGAGGGGTATCCCTACCTGAAAGGGGGGAGACAGTAAGGCCCTTGTGGGGGGGAAACCAACATCCCTGCCAGGGAAAACAGTCATGCCAGTGGGGGAAAGGAACTACATCCCTCCCCGGGGAGACAATAATGCCGTGTGGGGACAAAAACCCATACCTGCCAGGGGAGAAAATTAATGCCAGTTTTGGGGGGACAAAAACTTACCTGAAGGGGAGAAAACAAAATTGCCAGTGTGGGAGGCCCAAAAACTTTTACCTGCCAGGAGGACAGTCATGCCAGTGGGGGGAGACAAAACCCATACCTGCCAGGAGAGAAGTCATGCCGTGTGGGAGACACAACATACCTCCGGGAAAGAGACAGTCATCCCAGTGTGGGGGACAAAAAATATTTTCCCCAGGGGGCCCCCAGTCAGGGAAAGTGTGGGGACCCCAACTTACCTCCCCGGGAGAGACGTTGCCAGTGTGGGGGGCCCATTTCATACCTCCCAAGGAGAGAAAATTTGGGTTAGTGTGGGGGCATACATACCTGCCGGGAGAGAAAAGTCAGGGCCAGTGGGGGAGCACTAAATTCCCTCCCAAGGGGGGGACAGTCATGCCAGTGTGGGGGGAAAATACAAAAACCGGCCAGGGAGACATTTAATGCCAGTGTGGGAGACACAACAAAACCTGCCAGGGGGGGCATTTCATCCCCAGGGTGGGAGAAACAAATTTCCCTCCCAAGGGGGGACAGTCATCCCGGTGGGAGAAACTACTTACCTCCCAAGGGGACCCCGTCATCCCCCGGGTGGGGGGGAAAAATACCTGCCAGGGGAGAAAAGTCATGCCGTTTTGGGGGGAAAACACTACATCCCTCCCAGGGGGGACAGTAATGACAATGTGGGAGAACAATAAAACCTGCCGGGGGGAAAACCAGTTTTCCCCCCGTGGGGGAAGACAACATACCTCCCAAGGGGAGGAACAGTAATGCCAGTGTGGGAGACACTACTTTCCTGCCGGGAGAAAACAGTAATGCCAGTGTGGGAGACATACTTACCTCCCAGGAGAGAAAAGTCATGCCAGTGTGGGAGACCCTACTTCCCTTCCCGGGAGGGGGAAGTCTGCCAGTGTGGGAGCCCTTTACATACTGCCAGGAGAGACGGGGTTCATGCCAGTGGGGGAGAAAATACTTTACCTCCCAAGGAGGGGCCAGTCAGCCAGTGGGGGGAAAAATACATCCCTCCCAGGGGGTGACATTTAAATCCCAGTGGGGGGGACACTACAAACCTGCCGGGGAGACAGTCATCCCAGTGTGGGGAGACAAAAACCCATACCTCCCGGGGGGAAAGACGCCCATCCCCAGTGTGGGAGACAAAACCAACCTGAAGGGGAAAAGAAAAGGTCATGCCAGTGTGGGAGACATACATACCTGCCAGGAAAAGAAGTCATCCCCAGTGGGGGGGACATTTAATCCCCTGCCAGGGGAGAAAAGTATTTTCGGTGTGGGAGACACAACATCCTTTGCCAGGGGAGACAGTCATGCAGTGGGGGAAAGACACTTTTTTGGGGGTAATTTTTTGAAGTGCTTGCAGTAACTAGCAGTTTTAAAAACCTTTAAAAAAAATTTAAACAACAGAGCAAGCACGTCAACACAGCAAGCCGTCAACACAGAAAGGCCCATGTCAGCACGCAAGCACGTCAACACAGAAAGCACGTAAAACAGCAAGCCGTCAACACAGCAGGCCCGTCGACAGAAAGGGCCAGTCAACACAGCAAGCACTTAAACCCACAGCAAGCACGTCAACGCAGCAAGCACGTAAAACCAGCAACCCACTTCACCGTGAAAGACCCGGAAAAAGTATTACGAAAAAAACGGAGCAACAACACGAAAAAACGCAAAATAACTTACAAGACAGTAAAGTGGCATGCAAAGAGCACGAACCCTTTTTATTCGCCGCATGTACACACCCTCACTTAAGGGGCTTTTTCCCTCCAACCAGCAAAAGGGAAATTCTTTTACGAGGTTTGTTAAAGACCATTTTTACCATTCGGATATTGGGAAAATTGGCATTTTGGAAAGAGTATTAATATTACTTATTTTGTTTCTAAACTGTTGTGTTGAGGCCTCTGAAAAGGGAGGTGTTTTATGTGTGAGTGAGGTTGTGAAAGTTTTTGAATGATGATGAAAGTATTTCCTTTTTGGGGATTTTTTTCTTTAATTATGATAACGTGGGTGGCACCAGCGAGTTTGGCCACTGACGTTGTTTTTTCCCGAGTAGGAATACCCCCCATGGTTACTGTGGGGGGCGGGAGGGGGAATAACAAAACCCATGGTTTTTGTCGGGAGGCTGGGGGTTGGGGGGAAATAACACCCCCCTTGGTTACGTCGGGGAGGCTGGAGTGGAATAACACCACCATGGCTACTGTCAGGGGGCTGGGGGGGGAAATAAAAACCATAATGGTACTGTCGGGGAAAGGCTGGAGTGGGAATAAAAACCATCTTGGTACTTTTCGGGGAGGCTGGAGGGGGAAATAACCCCATATGGTACGTCGGGGGCTGGGGGTGGGAAAAAAACCCCAATCATGGCTACTGTCAGGGGGGGGGGCGGTGGGGAAAAAAACACCATCATGGCTTACTTTTCAGGGAGGCGGGAGGGGGGAAAAAACACCACCATGGTACTGTCGGGGGAGGCTGGAGGGGAAAATAACACCATCATGGTACTGTCAGGGGGGTGGAGGGGGAAAATAAACCCCCGGGATGAAACGGGTTGGGGAGGTTGGGTGGGAATAACGCACCGTTGCTACTGTTAGAGAGGTGGATTTGGAATAACACCCCCGAGGGTATTTTAGGGAAAGGCTAGAGGGGAAAAAACACCACCTTTGGTTTTATTTTGTCAGGGAGGGGAGGGGGAAAAATAACATACCATGGCTATGTCAGGGGGGGATGGGGGGGGAAATTAACACCCACACGGGTTTATGTCGGGGGTTGGGGGGGGGGAATAAACCCCAATGTACTGCCCGGGAGGCTGGAGGGGGGAATAACCCACCGAGCTACTGTCATGGAGGCGGGGAGTGGGAAAAAACACCACCGATGCTACTTTCAGGGAGGGGGGAGTGGGAATAAACCCCCCCAATGTTTCTGTCATGGAGGCTGGGGTGGGAAAAAATCCCCCCCGATGTACTTTTGGGGGGGACTGGAGTGGGAATAAAAACCACCGATGTACTTCAGTGAGACGGAGGGGGGAAATAACACCCAACCCCCCTGTAAGGGGACGGGAAAGGGGGAAAACACCCCCGATGCTATTTGTCGGTGAAAATGGAGGGGGAAAAAAACCCCCAAATTTTTACTGTCAGGGAGGCTGGAGGGGGGAATAACAAAACCCATGCTTTGTCATGGGGTTTGGAGTGGGAAAAAGCCCCCGATGTTTCTGTCAGTGGACTGGGTGGGAATAAAACCCCCGATGTCGTCAGGGAGGCTAGAGGGGGAAAAAACACCACCGATGCTACTGTCAGGGGGCTGGAGGGGAATAAAACACCCCCAATGCTACGTAGGGAGGCTGGAGGGGAAAAAAAACCCCCGATGTATGTCAGGGGGCTGGAGGGGGAAAAAAACACCCCCAATGTACTGTCAGGGAGGTGGAGGGGGAATAACACCACCAATGTACTGTCGGGGGAGGGGGGGAGTGGGAATAACACCCCCGTGCTACTTTTCAGGGAGGTGGAGTGGGAAAAAACCCCACCGATGCTACTTTTCAAGGAGGTGGAGTAAAAAATAAAAACCACCAATGCTAGGGGTCAGGGGGGTGAAGGGGGAAAAATAACCCCCACGTTTGTAGTAGGGAGGCGGGGAGGGGGAAATTTAAAAAACCACCAATGCTCTGTCAGGGGGGGCCCTTGAATTTTGGGAAAAACCCACCACCGATTGCAAAACTGTCGGGGAGGGGGCGGGGGAAAATAAAACCCCAATGCTACTGTCAGGGGGGCCCTGAAGGGGGAAAAAACCCCACCGTTTGCTACTTTTAAGGGGGGCTGAAGTGGGAAAAACACCACCGATGTACTGTAAGGGAGGTTAAAGTGGGTTTTCCCCCCCCTTGTACTGTAGGGGGGGCTAAAGGGGGAAATTTAACCCCGATGCTACTGTCGGGGAGGTGAAGTGGGAATAACAAACCGATGCTACGGGCAGGAGGTGAATGGGGAATAACACCACCGATGCTACTGTCATGGAGGCTGGGGGGGAAATTTAACCACCCCCATGGCTACTGTCAGGGGGGTTTGAAGGGGGGAAAAACCCCCCAATGCTACTGTCAGGGAGGCTGGAGTGGGAAATAACATCACCGATGCTACTGTATGGAGGCTGGGGGTGGGAATAACCCCAAACCGATGCTACTGTCAGGGAGGTGGAGGGGGAAATAACATCCCCGATGCTACTGTAAATGGGGGCTGAAGGGGGAATAAAAACCCCGGGTATGCATGGAGGGTGGAGTGGGAAATAACCCCGATGTTTACTGTCATGGAGGTGAAGTGGGAATAAAAACCCCGATGCTACTGTCATGGGGGGCTGAAGTGGGAATAACACCCCCGATGCTACTGTCGGGGAGGGGAGTGGGAATAACATCACCGATACTATTTGTCATGGAGGCTGAAGTGGGAATAACACCCGTTTGCTATTTGCCCATGGAGGCTGAAGTAAAAAATAACACCCCCGATGCAAATGCCCAGGGGGTTTGGAGGGGGGAATAACTTCCCCCGATGCTACTTTTAGGGGAGGCTGAAGGGGGGAAAAATAACACCCCCGATGCTACTGTCAAGGAGGTGAAGGGGGAAATAACACCCGTTGTACTGTAAAAGGAGGTGGTTGCGCTTTTGAACCCAAATCATGAATAATAAAAATTTAATAATTAAAAATTAATAACATAAAAATTTAATAATAAAACCAATAAAAATTTTTTGATAAAAATTTATAAAAATTTTCCCGCCCCACTGTCACCCCTCAGATTTATCTTGAGTTCCCGACCTTGCCATTGGGGCCAGTGGTTGGGTTTTAAAGGTCCCCCCCCCCCCTCCCCCTTCCCCAGGTTATTTTGTCCGGGAAATTTCATCCGGGGCCCCCGGATGTCCCCCCTTCCCCCCTTTTAAACCAAAGGGTCAGCCTCGCTCTCTTTTTTCTCTTTTCCCCTTTCCCCACCCTCACCCTTTTCCTCAGGTTCATGTACCCAGGAATCCATTTTGTCTGCCCCCCGGGATTTTTTTCCCTTCCCTCACTTCCCAAAGGTTTCCCCTAAAAAAGGGTTTTTTTGCTGTCCCCAGGTTCATGTATAAGGAATTTTCCTTTACCCCCGGATATTTTCCCCTTCCCCACTTCCAAGGTCAGCCTAACTGATGTTTTTTCCCTTCCCAAAAGGTTCATGTACCCAGGGATCCATCCGTTCGCTCCCGGATTTTCTCCCCTTTCCCACTTCCCCAAGGTCACCCTCAAGGGAAAAACCTTCCTAATTTCATGTATCCAGGAATCCATCCGTCCCCCGGTTTGTCTTCCTTCCCCTTTTCCCTAAGGTCGGCGGTCCCTTTCCCCCGGATCAGTGCCCTTCAGGAATCATTTATGTCACCCCGGGAAAAACCCCTTTCCCCACTTCCCCAAGGTCAGGGGGTTTTTCTTGCCGTCCGCGGTTTCATGTACGGGGCCCTTTCCCGTTTTCCCGCCGGTATCTTCCTTCCCCACTTCCCCAAAAGGTCAGCCTAAACGGGCATTTTTTCTTCCCTTGCTCAGGTTCATGTATCCGGGAACCCCCACCCCGCCCGCCCGGATTTTACCCCTTTCCCCAAACTTCCCCCAAGGTCAGCCTAATCCCATGTTTCTTCCCCTTGCTCAGGTTCATGTATCCGGGAAACCCATCCGCTCGCTCCGGATGTCCCCCTTTTCCCCACTTCCCCAAGGTAAACCCTCAACAAAAAACCTTTCCTCAAGTTTCTTTGTACCCGGGAAACCCATCCGCTCGCCCCGGATGTTTTTCCCCTTCCCCCATTTCCCTAAGGCGGCGGTGCCTTCCCCGGATCGTGTCCCCGGAGTCCACTTATGTCCCTGGGGTGGACCCCCTTTTCCCCATTTCCCCAAAAGGGTTTGCGGTATTCTTGCCTTTCCCGGATATGTATCCGGGAAAATCCTTCCGTCTACCCCCCGGATATTTTCCCCCTTCCCCCCTTTCCCCCAAGGTCAGCCTCAACTGCATGATTCTTCCCTTTCCCTCAGGTTCAGGGATCCAGGAACCCAAATCCGCCCCGTTCGGTTGTCTCCCCCTTCCCCATTTAAACCCAAGGTGGGCCTTTAAAAAAAACCCTTTCCCCCAAGTTCATGTATCCGGGAAATTTCCATCCGCTCGCTCCGGATGCTTCCCTTCCCCATTTCCCAAAGGTCGGGGGTTTCCCCTTTCCCCGGGGTCAGTGTCTCCAGGGCCCAAATTGTGTCACCTGAGTGGACCCCCTTCCCCCACTTCCCCAGGTCAGGGGTTTGGCCTTCCCCGGATCAGTGTCCCGGAGCCACTGGGTCACCTCAGGTGGCCCCCTTTCCCCACTTCCCGGGGTCAGCGGTCCCTTTCCCCCTGGATCATTGCCCTCCGGGGTTTTCCATTTATTTTCCCCTAAAGGGGTTTGGGCCCCTTCCCCCACTTCCCCAGATTTAGCGGTCCCTTCCCCCGGTTCGTGTCCCAGGAGTCCACTAGTGTCACCTCGGGGGAAACCCCCTTTCCCCCACTTCCCCAAAATCAGGGGGTTTGCCCCCCCTTCCCCCCCCCCCGGACCTCGCTGCATGGAAACTTGGTTTGTCTAGGGGTCTACGGTAGAGGGGTCCAGGGGGGTGGAATTACTGGAGGTGCCCCAAAACTAAAACTGCGTCCGGGGAATTACACCCATAAAAGACAGCCGCGACCGTGGGGGTTAAAGCTAGACCCCCCCCAAGCGGGCCTAAACAGTTCCCCCACCCCCGAGAGGCAAATTTAAAACCTTTTAAAAATTTTGGAAAATTCTTTTATGTTTTCACTATGGAAATATACTGAGAAAAAGGTTTTTTTTTTTACTTATTTAGCGTTTAAAAATATTTGTGGGGTGTTTTATTAAATTTCAAGAATACCCCAAAAATTGGTTATTTGTCCACCACCCTCATAATATGTTTAAAAATTTCACTGCTTTCATTTTTGGTTTATTTTCCGTTTTTTCATTTTTCCCCTGAAAGCCTAACAAGCACAGAAATTGTTTGATACCCCAAATTATTTAAATATTTTCACAAATATTTATACGTTTTTTTAAAAACATTCACCTTACTCATAATCATTTTTACATACACTTTTCATCAAAAAAAAATCACACGCAAAAAACCCCTGTACTACAAATTACGCCACAACAATGTTTCACGTTATCTCCTACCACAATAATTTTGCTGAGAAACACACATACATACACAAAAAATTTTATCACTCCCAAAAACCCCTCCACGAAAACTTATGTTTCACATTCATTTTGTACACATTCTCATGCATACAAAGTACTCGTCCACATGTTTTAAAAAATTTTAGCAAGGGGGCAAAAATATGGGGAAAATTTTGATTTGAGTATTTGTTCAAAATTCAAAAATATTTTAAAACAAAAAAATGTTGGTTTACAGTAATTTGGGGAAAAATTGTTTGTGTAACTTGTGAAAATTTTAAAAATTTTGACAGCTGTACCCCGGGAATTTTTTTTTTTATTTTATTTTAAAAAAAATTTCATATACCCTAATACATTGTAAATTTCTTACAAAAAAAAAACCACAGTGAAAATAAATTAAAAAAGGGACATTTTTGTGAACTTTTTACCTCTCCCCAACATGAAATTTAAAAAACCAAAAATTACCCAAAAAAGTCCCAATTTAAAAAAAACCCCATCCCCTGTAACCCTTTTTAGAAGTACTTAGTATTGATGACAATAAAATCATAACATACATTTATTTTTCTCCATAAAAAAAATATATATATTATATATATATATACATATATTTTTATACCATAACCCCCACCACACACATACATATTTGTTAATTTAAAATTTAAAATACAACTCAGTGGTTTTACAGAACAAAAACATTTTAGTTTAACTTCCATGTCACAAGTTTCTTGGCTAAACGGAAAACCTTTCCCAACACATACCCGAAAATTTTTAAAACCCAAAACCCCCACATCCTTTTCAAAACAGAATTTTTTTAAAAAAGAAACAAATACTTTTAAAGATTATAGTATAAAAAAAAACCATACGGTTTTTACAAAACCCCTTTGTGCACAATCCCCCAAAATTTTTTAAAAACCCATAGATCAAGGCCATATTCCCAAACCTTTTAAATAACCCAAAAACCATTTACATAAACCATAAACCCTTTTTTTAATAATCCCTTTTTACCCCGTTTCAGACACAAGCTGCACTTCTACCCCCCCTCTCCCCCTTTGTACGTCCCCCTTCTAAATAAATACATTGAATTTCCAAGAAAGGTCTTTCCCTGAACCCCATCAAAACCCAAAAATTTGGGAGTGCCATGAAAAAAGGGCCCAAAAAAAAAAAATTCCCCCAGATAAAAAAGATATGGGAAAAATTAATTCCTAGACCTACACTGTAATAAGTAGAAGTATATTTCACCACCAATATGATATCAAATATTAATGTTTTAAACCCGGGAATTTTCAAAATTCAAAAAAATTTGCATTTTTAGTGGGAGTTCACACTCCCAAATACAAGATAATACACCACTTTCCTTGTAGGGTCCCAATACTGGGTAGTAAAAATTTTAAAAAAACCCGGGGACTTAAATAAAACAAAAGTAGTTATAAGACTAAAAGGGTGCTGTTTTGTGCCCGTCCCAAAAAAAACTGGGCACATATCTCAGAAAAATTTTGTGTTGTTTCCCAACGTTTTCAAAACTAATTACTTAAAAAAGAGGTCCTAAGGGCTCGGTACCTGGCTTTCAAGGGGAAAATTTTTAAACCCCGTGAAATAACCCTTAAGGGTTTTTTGAAAAGTAAACCCCGGAAACCACCTTTTATCTCACAATGACAAACATTTTCTTTTAAAAAAATTTGGTTACCTCCCATAATAAATTTTCAAATATTTCCTCTTACACAAAATCAGTTCCGATAAACCAAAAAAAACCCAAACCCCCCCTTTACTCCCCCCATTAAGGGGAACCCCTCCCTTGTCCTCCTCAGGGACCCCCCCCAAGGGAACCCACAGTGGGATTCCTATAACCTTCCGGGGGAAAATTTTTTTCCCCCCAAGCCCCCTAAACCAAATTATTCCCACACTTCGTCCCATAGAATCTGGCCCCCAAAGCTTTTTCCCCATTAAAAACCCCTTTTTCCCTCTTCCCCCTGAAATTTTCCAGTAATCCACTAGATATACATTATTGCCTTCCTTTCATCCCTAGAACTCCCCCCATCAGTGTTTTAAAAAAACCCTTTAAAAACGACAAACGGGCCCCCCCCCCAAAAGTCTGATAAACCCCCCCCCATCCCCTGATCCCCCCTCCAAAAGGGGGTACAAAAAAAAAAACCCCCATTTAAAAAGCCGTTTCAACATCACCACAAAACTGACAAAAAAACCTCTTCCCAACCCAAAACCCTTACTTTCCCTAACCCTACTTGGAAGCCAGAAACCCCCTGATAAACCTTTTACTAATTTTTTTTTTACTCTAGCCGGGAAACCGAAGCTTACTAAAAAAATTTTCCATTTTAACCCCCAAAATTTCGTTTGGGTACCGGGGTACCCCCTTTCATAAATTCCCTTTTCCCTTCCCCTACCCTCACCAACCCCTTTTACTTTTATTTTATCCCCCCTGTTGCCCGGGCAATTTAAAAAACTAACAAAATTTCACAAACCCCCAATTCCCCCTTCCCCCCACCTTTTTCGTGCCTCCTCCATAAATTTCCTACTTTGACGCCCCTCAACCCCCTTCCCCCAAAATACCTCCCCCTTTATATATACAGCCATGACTCTCAGTCTAAAATCAACAAACCTAAACCCCCCCTCCGCACATCCGTATAAAATAAACCTTTTTTTTCCCTTTCTTAACCATGCCCCCCAAATCCCCCACACAAACTTAGCACCCTCCCCTGCATTTCCAACCCTTTTTTCGTACCCCTAAGGGGGAAAAAACCCCTGCCACCCCCCATACCTTTCTATAGCAAAAAGGGAATTTTCCACCCCTACCCTCTGATGTAAAGCTAAGTCCCCCGGGACTTTAAACCCTTTTAGTCTACTTAAAAAACCCTTTCCCTTGACAGACTCGAATTTACCCTTCTGATGCCTGCATTCCCCCAAAAACCCTATCCCAATACCTTGATTCTTTTCAACCACTGTCCCTCCCAACCCCATCCCCAAACCCCCCCCCCAAACCCAATTTAAACCGGGCCCCTTTGTAACCCTTTTTTCACCGTATTAAATCTCATTCCGGTATTCATTAAACCCAAAAATCTGGGAAACACTCTTCCACCCCCCTTAATCCTCCTTTTCCCTTAGCATAAAAAGGTTTAAAAAATCCCCTTTCCCCCAAAGAGCCCCCTTTGCCCCCCCCTTTTTCCCTTCCCGATTTTTCATTACCTCCCCAAAAGAACTCATAAAAAGGATTCTGCACACACGCAAAGAGCAGCTGTGGGAATTTGGACAGCCCTGTCTCAAACCTCTCTCCCTTTTGGAAAACTTTCACCCAACCTCCATTGACCTGTACCCCCAAACCCCAAACCCCCTTTATACGGGTGTTCACCCACCCAAATACCCCCTCCCAAAAACCCAAAAATCTCTAAGCAAACCCCCAAGAAAAACTCTGTCCACGCAATCATAAGCATTTCCCCCAATTTTAAACCCAGTATTCCCCCCCCCGAAAAATCTCTCTAGAAAATCCCTAATCACACCATGTCCATCCCTCATCCTTCTTCCGGAATTCCCAACCTTTTCCCCTATGTAACACTAAAACCCCCCAAATTTCCTCATTCTGTTGCCCCCCAAAACCTTTGCAAAAATCTTGTTAAACCCGGGAAATTAAGTAACGCACGATTAATTTATTCAAAACTCGGCATTCCCCTTTTTTTTGGGCACTAAAAACCGGGGACACCCCTTCTTTGTGATTTCCCCATTCCCACTATTTTAAAATACAATTCAAAACCCCCACCCAAAAAATGCCCTTTTCACTCCCCCCAAAGATACTATTTAAAAATTTGTTTTTGGGAGTCCGTTTTTATGGTTTGGGGGTTTTTCCTTGGGACATCCCAAAAAATGCCTTTCCCCCAAAATCCTTTACAGTAATTCTACCCCCGATTCTGTTCTGTCCTGCCTCATTAAAAAACTCTATTAAACCCCCCATCCCCAAAACCCTCCCTCACCCACTCCCCCGCCATCCCTCCCCCACTTCTCCCTAAACCAAAAAAACTGATTTCAAAAATTAAAATTTTCCGTGGGGGGATAGGCCTTGACCCTTCAAAAACCACCCCCCCCGTTCCGCCTCAAAATACGCCCAAAGGGGGGTCTTCGCCTTTCGTTCCTTAAACCTCCCTTAAAACAAAAACCCCATTTTAAAACCCCCCTTAAGACTTTCCCCCAACCCCGCCCTAAATCGAATTGCCCCAAATTTTTTCATTGTGAATTTCCCCCAAACCCATTTTTGCCAAAAAAGTTCCCTGTCCTCATCCGCCCCCCGTTCCTTTCATAAAAAGTATTTAAACTGACCCTCAAAATAATTTTGTAGGCCATAGCTCCCCCTAGCCATTTTCTTACCCCGTAATTTAAAAAAAATTTCCCCATTTCAACTTTAGCCCCCATTTTTTTACCAATTTCCCGCAAATCCTTTTTCCCTATTCCTAGTCTCCCACCCAAAGGGTTTCCCCCAAACTTCAAACCCCCTAGGTTCATTTCCCTTTTCCCCAAGGGAGCCTCCATTTTAAATTTCCAAAATTTCCGCATAAACCCTCATTATGCCATCTACCCTAAATCTGCTATAACAAACCCCCGATGATCAGAAAAACCCCCATCGATAGTCCCCACCCTCTCCAACCTATTTCCCCGGGCCCAACTTAAAATCCCATTTTAAACCCCTTTCCCCATTTTTCCCCCCGGATAAAAGTGGGGCCCACTCCATATCCCCATTCCCCCCACATCTACTGCTCCCCAAAATCTCGCAAAACATCCCCCAGGCCCCCAAAACACAACCCGCCCCCCTCGGAAAACCCCATCACCCTTCCCAATGACACAATTCCAATCCCCACCAATCACCGTAAAAGCAGGTAAAAATCTCCGTGGGTTTTCCCCGAAACCCCGCGTACAAAAAAACCCCCTTCCCCCTAAATTTTTACTAGTTGTGGCATGTACAACCTAAAAAAACTAAACCCCCCTGGGCCCCCCAAAAACCCCTCCAACCCCGAAAACCCTTCCCCACCCCCCCCCCTCCCCAACCCGGATACCAAAGGACTGGGCCCCCTTTACCGCCACGCCACACCTCCCTTTTAAACCCCAAAGGGATCACATGTAAACAACCTATAACCTTTTAACAACAGTCACATCCTAAACTATGGTTAGTTCCCGCAAAAAAAAAGACATCAAAAGCTAAATCTCCTCAAAAACCCCCTCAAAACCCAAAACCCCCTTTTGGGCCCCGTTTTTAAGACCCTTTTTAATTTAAAAATTTTCCACCTGAATTTTACAAGGAAAAGGGGGCTTACCCTGTGCCCCTGAGGCTTACTTGGGCCTCCCTTTATAGGGCTGGGGTTTTTCTTATCAAACCCTTTGTTCCTGCCCCCCAAAACCCCTTTCCCCGTCCCTTCCCCCCTAGCTTCCCATTGCCCCCCCCTCCCCCCTGACTTGCTTTTAACCACAGCTGCCCACATTTCTTTTCCCCGGCCCCTGCGTGGTGTAGGACCCCGTCCATGTCTGTGCCCCCCCTGTCCCCCCCCTTGGGGAGCTACCTCCAATACATTTCTTTTCAAACCCCATCTTCTTGATGGCCTCCCCCCACATTGCTCTCCTTTTTCGAACCTAAATTAAATTTTTCCTTACCCCGCTTCTGTTCAAACCCACCCCTTTTCCACCTGACCTCAATTCACTTTCCACACCAAGCACCCCACTCTTCCAAAAAAAACCCCCAGCACAGCCCCCAAAATTCCCCCCTCCTGAGCTGACTCCCGAAATTTTCTAACGGCCTGTCTGAAAGGCGATATTTTCCCCCCCCTCCCCTTTCCACTGGTAGTGTAAAAACCCCGTCTCCCAAAACCACCCCTTTCTGTCGACCTCCTCCCCTCCCTAGGCCTGTACCCGTCTTTCCACTTCATCCGTCATAAATCCGTGGCTTCTAATGGGGTATCCCCGCAGCTGTCTCCCGACGCCTAGGCTCCCGTTCCTGGGGCATTGGGGCCCCCCATGTGGTCATAAGAGTTTACATAAAGGCACGTCCCTTGGGCCCGCTAGTCCCCCCCCCCCTGTGGGTTTTATGGTTACGGGAAAAGTAACATATGATGGTTTTCGGTCTCCCCAGGGTCATTTTTAGTGTGCATGACCTTTTCCCGGGATTCCCCCCTAAGGGCCCCTTCCCCCCACATTTCCTTTCCGTCGGGGTTTTTACAGTTTCCCTTAAACCCCTGAAAAACCCTCTTGGATTGGGTGTATTTCTGTTGCCTCAAAAAGGGACATTTTCCTTTCCTTACCCCAAATAAAATACTTAGGCCATAAAGCAAGGAAAACTTCCACTGCCGAATTTTTACTCATCCGTGTTCTTGAAATTCCCTCTACGATGGTTAGAGTTTGAAGTCAGCCCTCATAACCTCCCGAAGGGCCCTTTGACATTCCTTTTAGTGCCCCCCTTAAAAGCTTTTTCCCTTGGGGATGCCAAAACCGTCCCTGATAATTTCTTGGAGGGGGAAGGTTAAAGTGGGGTTGCTTAAAGTTCCTCTAACCAGCTGAAAGCAGGGCCCGTATTTTTAAAGCGCCGGTTTCAGTCGGTCCGAAAACTTTTGGCCCCTAATACTATTTTTTTCCCCCAAGGGGGCGTGCAAGGAGTTCAAAGGAAAAATGTGCTGACAGAGAGGGCAGTTTAGTGAAGCTGTTTCCAGGAAAATGTGCTCTTTTTACTTGAATTATTTTGTTTCATCATACAAATTTTTTTTGATGTTTTAAATTTTAAATTTTTAAACTAAATATACATCACTACAAAACACACTACTACCAAAAAACACATATTTACTCCGTGTACACATACTGTTGCGGCCCCTGGCCCCAAATAGCGGTTAAAAAGTTAAAACCCGCCGGCCGGCAGTACCACTGGGTTTCGTCATCAAACCCAAAAATGGGGGGTGCTGAAAACCGGGGCCCCTTTGGGGCAGTAAGTTCCCGGGGTTCCCCCCGGTGCGATCTAAGCAGTAGGTACCTTTACCACCTTAAAGGGTTTAGTTTTACTGGGTTTTTGTAACAGTATGGGACCTGAGTGCCTCAGGATACGCACCCAAGCAGTAGGTACCTGACCACCTAATTTGTAACGTTTTTCTGGGGGCGCAAATTATGTACCCGGCGCCTCACTGTACGCACCTAAGGGAGTAGGTACCTGGAAACCCCCTTAAAGGGGACACTCTAATGGCTTTTGAAACAGGGATTTTCCTGGGCCCCCACGGTACGCCCCCGCAGTAGTAAAGTACCCCGAACACCCCAGGATACGCAAACCGAGCAGTAGGGGCCTGACCAACCCAATCGTACACGTCTACTGGCTTCCCAAAATTTAAATACCTGAATCCCCCAGGGTACACATCTACGCAGTAGGTACTTGAACACCTAATCGTACCTATCTTGTCAACCGGCTTTGGAGAGGATTTACTGGACTACCGGTGATGTCTGTGGACTCACCGTCTACGCTTGTCAACTGTGGGTCGGAGTCATAGGATACTGTTTAGTGGGACATTACATGAAGACAAGGTTGGAGTGTTACACTGAACTGGGCCAGGACCGTAGTGTGAATCTTAGGGCGTATGATGGAGTGGAACACTGAGATATGCACAGGACCGTAGTGGAACACTGAGATGAAAAGGTGTGTCGTGTGACACTGAAGATGGCCTGGTTGTAGTGTACACTGAATAGTGTCATGTGACTGGCCTCGACCGGATAAGTGTCGTGAGAAACAGTTGACTGTAATATATTATTTTAAATGTTACTTAATTTATTATTTTAGCATAGATATATATTATATATATAATATATGACAGTGTCAAGAGAGTTGTACCCTGTGTAGGGTCACGAATTATTATTTATATTTTAGTAAAATGCTAATTATAATTTATTATAGTAACATGTATATATTATCATATGTTAGTTCAAATACCTCTAAACAAAAGACAGTTGATTTTATATTATAATAAAGATTAATTTATTTTTTTGTGTGTATTTATGTATCCCGAACTCTTTATTACAAAAGGAGTAAATCTTTCCATCTTCTTTAAAAAATTACTTTTTTTGTATACATACACATCACTACAAACACACTAATACCAACACACATATATACATACATGTGTACAAAATACATCACTACAAAACACACTACTACCAACACACATATATACATACATGTGTACACATACACCATCACTACAAACACACTACTACTAAACCATATATACATACATGTGTACCATACACATCACTACAAACACACTACTACCAACACACATATATACATACATGTGTCACATACACATCACACAAACACACTACTACCAAACACATTACATACGTGTTACACTACATCACTACAACACACTACTACCAACAATCATACATGTGTACCATACACATCACTACCAAACACACTACTACACAACACCATATTTACATGTGTACACATACACATCACTACAAACACACTACTACCAACACACATATTTACATACATGTGTACACATACACATCACTACAAACACACTACTACCAACACACATATATACATACATGTGTACACATACACACCACTACAAACACACTACTACCAACACACATATATACAAACATGTGTACACACACACATCGCTACAAACACACTACTACCAACACACATACATACATACATGTGTACACACATGTATCACTACACACTACTACCAACACACATATATACATACATGTGTACACATATACATCACTACAAACACACTACTACCAACACACATACATACATGTGTGCACATACACATCACTACAAACACACTACTACCAACACACATATTTACATGTGTACACATACACATCACTACAAACACACTACTACCAACACACATATTTACATACATGTGTACACATACACATCACTACAAACACACTACTACAACACACATATACATACATGTGTACACATACACACCACTACAAACACACTACTACCAACACACATATATACAAACATGTGCACACACACACATCGCTACAAACACATTACTACCAACACACATACACACATTACATACATGTGTTTCACACATGTATCACTACACACTACTACCAACACACTCATACACATACATGTGTACACATACACATCACTACAAACACTACTACCAACACACATACATACATGTGTACACACATGCATCACTACAAACACACTACTACTCACTATGATGAATGAACACATACAAGAACAACATTCATGTTCATTATGATGAATGAACACATACAAGAACAACATTCATGTTCATTATGATGAATGATCACATACAAGAACAACATTCATGTTCACTATGATGAATGATCACATACAAGAACAACATTCATGTTCACTATGATGAATGAACACATACAAGAACAACATTCATGTTCACTATGATGAATGAACACATACAAGAACAACATTCATGTTCACTATGATGAATGATCACATACAAGAACAACATTCATGTTCACTATGATGAATGAACACATACAAGAACAACATTCATGTTCACTATGATGAATGAACACATACAAGAACAACATTCATGTTCACTATGATGAATGAACACATACAAGAACAACATTCATGTTCACTATGATGAATGAACACATACAAGAACAACATTCATGTTCACTATGATGAACACATACAAGAACAACATTCATGTTCACTATGATGAATGAACACAACCAAAAACAATACTGATATTCATCTTTACATTAACAGTCAGTGTTGTACATGAACAACACTGACATGAACAACACTGACATGAACAACACTGGTACATGAACAACACCAACATGAACAACACTGGTACATGAGCAACACCAACATGAACAACACTGGTACATGAAACACCAACATGAACAACACTGGTACATGAACAACACCAACATGAACAACACTGGTACATGAACAACGCCAACATGAACAACACTGGTACATGAACAACGCCAACATGAACAACACTGTTACATGAACAACACCAACATGAACAACACCAACATGAACACCAACACAACAACCAACATGAACAACACTGGTACATGAACAACACCAACATGAACAACACTGGTACATGAACAACACCAACATGAACAACACCAACATGAACAACACTGGTACATGAACAACACTGGTACATGAACAACAACAACATGAACAACACTGGTACATGAACAACACCAACATGAACAACACTGGTACATGAACAACACCAACATGAACAACACCAACATGAACAACACCAACATGAACAACACCAACATGAACAACACCAACATGAACAACACCAACATGAACAACACCAACATGAACAACACTGGTACATGAACAACACCAACATGAACAACACCAACATGAACAACACTGGTACATGAACAACACCAACATGAACAACACCAACATGAACAACACCAACATGAACAACACTGGTACATGAACAACACTGGTACATGAACAACACTGGTACATAAAATATAATTCTGCTGAGTGAAGACAAACAAGTACTCAGACAATATGGTAAAGTTGTCATCTAATTACTTGATAAAATTATTTTTTCACTGGTTGATTCATAGCTCCTGGACCAGCTTCGCAACTTTATTTTACCGATTTTGTTGATTTCTATTCTACAGGGACTGATCATATCCATTCTTGAAGCTGTGTATATTGTTTACCCCACCACCACCACCACTTGAACTAGTACAGTCCACTTACCACACTAAGACTGGAAAAGTAATTATATATTCTGGTACACAGGTAATATCACAATATGCAAAACATCCACTGTGAAAAATCGCCTGGGAAATAATATAATCAGCAGGAACTACGTCCTGACACCAATCTTTCCAGGTGGTGACCCGTCACTGTCTCCTGAAGGTGCGTCCATGTTTGTACACGTGACTTACATGTGTGTGTGTGTGTGTGTAGCCATAATGACGGCCACAAAAAGCGACTAGTAGTTGGAAAAACGCTGTCGTTTGAAGTTAAAATTTTGTGTCAATAATCTTGCCGGTGAGTGACATTGGTCTGTATTTACTGATTTCTGTTCTTTTTGCAAATAGGGATTACATTTACCTCTTTCCACAGAGGTCATTTACACTATGCTAGGCAGGGCTGATAAATGTGAGTATACAGATAATGTTAGCTAGTCAGCGCATCTTCTCATCAGTCTTGGGTTCACCTTATCTGGGCCCACAGCCTTTTATTGGCTCAGGGATTTAAGGAGGGAAATATACTTAATGTGAGGGAAAAAGCCCTTAAAAAGTGGGGGTTATGGTTGTTCAGACACCCAGGAACCATGAGCGTGTTACCGCCCGCACTGCCATCTAGCGGGCTGAGGCTAAACTTCAATTCCTCGGGTCTGATTTGCTTTAATTTCTACTGGTATTATTAACCGTAGCTGGTATGGGTTGAAGTTTGCAGGATCACTTCACCTCCACTCTTCTCTTGAAGAGGTAAGGTGATCAATCAGGAGTATTTCTCTGTTGCTGATTTACCTGGTTAACACTTATGACACTGAAGTAAAATACCAGCCTAAAGACTGACTGGTGATTCTGTCTGTCCAGTTCTGTTTTGTCATGATAGCGGCCATCTTGGTGTCACTTCTTGTGACAATAATTGCATCTGATATCTCGCAGATAGTTGTCAGGGGTGTGACTCGTCAACAGCGGGATCACTGCCTAGGTGCATTGGAGGGTCGTCTCCTATTTCCTGCTTCTTCTCGTGTTTCACCGCTGATTCAGCAGCTGACTTCCCTATCATCTGCTGCTGGTAAGCCTGATGATTATGGACCTGATGGGCGTATTACTGTGGTTATGTTGGCGAGTCGAGACTGCTGAGGGTGGCTACCTCTTTCTCCTCGACATCCTCTTCCACGCCTTAGTCCAACACTGGTATATCTCTGCTATTTGGTGCTTTGGACCGGTACTTGTTCAGGTAGTGTTGGCCACCTGATTGCTAGCTGCAGCAGACTCTGGTGGAAGAATCTGACTTGGATGCGTCAGATGGGGCACTTCTGCTAGGTATACCGGCCAAAGAAGTTATGGAGCTATGTGATATGAAGTTGTTATGGAGCTATGTACTATGAAGTTGTTATGGAGCTATGTGCTGTGAAGTTATGTGCTATCTTCCTTAATAGCTCCAGTGCTGACAGATTCCTACTTGATTTCCCTGCTGTGTTAGTTTAAATGTGAGATTTCCACGCCTCCTCAACAGGGTGAGCATCAGCTGACAGTAACATTCCCTGGCAATACTAGGTTTCATGACAAGATATCTCAATAAAATATCACCAGATGCAATGCAAATTCTCAAACATATTGATCAGATCAACACTAGCAAATGTTGTACAATTCTTGCAATCAAACTTCAAACAATGAAAAATGATGCAGGAAAGTGTGAACGGGACTAAGCCAAACCAACTTGAAAATTATTAACCCATTTGAAAAAAAGAAATGACAACTCACTGTCACTATAAAATTTAATTGCAATCGCCTTATATATAAACAAATTCGAATGGGAAGATTTATTTTGCTTAAGGAAATTCGGGAATAAGTTCAAACATATGAATCTTAGATGTATTAGTATAATATTATCGCAGTAAACTGCTTCAACAATCTTCAACCATCGTGACGTTGTCACGATACATATTACACAGATCATAAAGAAAATATTTTAATAAATAATCGGAGAATATTGATTATAATTAAATACAAAAACAATGGCCAACTAATACCAGTGTTGGTACCTTCTTTCACATGAGGTGAGTTAATCATGTTGTAGTGTAACATGACGTGTGAGTCCTGAAAACTTTCATTTCAGAGAAAAAAAAACTTATGGAAACTTTTTCAGAATAATCCGCCATAAACGTACACAAAATGCAATAATTCAAGGCCCGAAATGACCACATAAACAGTGACATCAGAGTGACATCAACATGACATCACCAGTACAACATCAACTGACAACTCAACAGTACCACATCAACAGGAGGGACATCAACAGTGACAACATCAACATGACAACATCAACTGACACATCAACATGACAACACAACAGGGGACAACAAAATAGTGACAACATAACATTTAACCAAAACCAGAAAAATGGATCAAAATTCAAATTTAATATTTCATTTTACCTTTTTTTCTAAATTTTTTTTATTTTTTTTAAAATTTTTTTTTTGAATTTTTATTTTTTTTTTTTAATAGTTTTTTTATGAAATAAATGGTTCATTTTTCATATTATTTTATGTAAATAAATGGTTCTTTTTTATCAATTTTTTTATTAAAAAAAGGGGTTCATTTTCTCAAAGTTTTTTTTAAATAATGGTTCATTTATCATATTTATTTTATTAAATAAATTTTAAATTTCTCAATTTTTTTAGTAAATAAATGGTTCATTTATCATAGTTTTTTTAGTAAAAAAATTTTTTAATTTTCCATAGTTATTTTTAGAAATTTTAAATGGTTCATTTTATCATAGTTTTTTTTTATGAAAATAAATGGTTCTTTTTTCATTTTTTTTTTTTATGAAATAAGGGTTTCTTTTTTCCATATTTTATTTTAGTAAATAAAGGTTTTTCATTTATCATAGTTTTTTTTATGTAAATAAAGGGTTCATTTCTCATAGTTAATTTTATGTAAATAATGGTTCATTTTATATTTTTTTTTATGTAAATAAAGGGTTTTCCCTTTCCATAGTTATTTTATGTAAATAATTTTTCATTTTATCAATTTATTTTTGTAAAAAATGGTTCTTTTTTCTCATAGTTTATTTTATGTAAATAAGGTTCATTTATCAAGTTTTTTATGTAAATAAATGTTCATTTTTCATAGTTATTTTAGAAATAAAGGGGTTATTTTTCATAGTTTTTTATGTAAAAAAAGGGTTCATTTTACATAGTTATTTTAGTAAATAAATGGTTCTTTTTCAATTTATTTTATGTAAATAAATTTTTCTTTTTCATATTTATTTTAGTAAATAATGGTTCATTTTTCATATTATTTTATGTAAAAAAAAGGGTTTCATTTTCCATAGTTTTTTATGTAAATAAAGGTTCATTTTTTCAAGTTATTTTTTTAAATAAATGGTTCTTTTTTCAATTTTTTTATGAAAAAAATGGTTCTTTTTATCAAGTTTTTTAGAAATAAAGGTTCATTTTAACATAGTTATTTTATGTAAATAATGGTTCAAAACCAAGTTTAATTAGTAAAAAATGTGAAAATTTTAAATTTTTGAAATTGGCCAGAGAACCGACAAATTGTGAAACACTTGGCAACCTTGGCAACACTTGGCAACACTTGGAACACTTGTGCAACACTTGAGAAACATTTGAGCAACACTTGTGCAACCTTGTAAAACGCTTTTTGCAACACTTAGCAACCTAACACGGCAACACTTGTGCAACCCCTTGGCAACCTTGAGCAACACTTGTGCAACACCTGTGAAACCCGCCCTTTGGAAACACTTGGCAACACTTGTCAACATTGGGCAACACTTGAAACACTTTGTAAACACTTGGAAAACACTTTGAGAACACTTGTGCAACATTTGAAACCCAAGCAACATTTGAGCAAACACTTGTGAAACACTTGTGCAACATTTTTGGGCAACATTGGAACATTTGTGCAACATTTTGTCAACACTTGAGCAAAAACTATGAAACATTTTTGGAAACACTTGGCAACACTGGCAACACTTGGAAAACACTTGTGCAACATTTTGAGCAACACTTGAGAAACACTTGTGCAACACTTGTGCCACTTTGCACACTTGGGGCAACCTTGGCAACACTTGTGCAACACTGGCAACATTTTGGCAACACTTGTGCAACACTTGGAAACACTTGAGAAACACTTGGCAACATTTTGGAACATTTGTAAAACACTTGAGCAACACTTGTACTTGTGAAACACTTTCCTCCAACCAGGACTTTTAGAATTGAGAAAATTTAAAGCAAATTGGGGAATGAGCCCACTTGGAAACGAGACTGGTAAATTCTCCACGGGGGACTATCATTATATTGAAAAGGGGGGGGACAAAGGGGGTATTTTACCCCACGGGGGAACTAAAGCACGGTCATTTTGACTCCGGGCGGGGACGATGCACGGGGTCATATTGCTCCAGCAGGGACTGAGCACTGGCATATTGACCCAGCTGAGGACTGATGCACTGGTCATAGACTCCGGGCGGGGGACTGATGCACGGGTCATTTTGACCCCCGCTGAGGGACTGACACGGGTCATTTTGACCCGGGCTGAGGGACGATGCACTGGCCTTTTTGACCCACTGGGGGACTGATGCATGGTAAATTTTTACTCCAGCTGAGGGACTATGCACTGGCAATTGCCCGGGCTGGGGACTGATGCACGGAAAAATTGACTCCGCGAGGGACTGATGCACTGGCAATTGACTCCAGCTGAGGGACTGATGCCTGGTTTTTGACTCCAGGCTGGGGGACTGATCCGGAAATTTTGACCCAGCTGAGGGACTGATGACGGGCATATTGACCCCGGGCGGGGGACTGATGCACGTCTATTGACCCCAGTGGGGGACGATACGGCATTTTGACTCCACTGGGGGACGATGCACGGTCATATTGACTCCAGCTGAGGGACGAGCACGGTCTTTTGACTCCACTAGGGACTGATCCGGGTCTATTGACCCGGGGCGGGGGACATGCACGTAAAAATTGACTCCGGGCTGGGGGACTGATCACTGGTCATATTGACCCACTGGGGGACTGATCACTGGTCATATGCTCCAGGCTGGGGGACGATGCACTGGTCATATTGACTCCAGGTGGGGGCTATGCACTGGTCATATTGACTCCAGCTGGGGGACTGATGCCTGTTAAATTTGACTCCAGGTTTGAGGACTAGCACTGGTCTTTTGACTCCATCTGGGGGACTGAGGGCACTGCATTTTTACTCCGGGCGAGGGACTGATGCAGGGTCATATTGACTCCGGGCTGAGGACTGATCACGGCATTTTAAATCCAGCTGAGGGACTGAGCACGGCATATTGACCCCAGGTGGGGGGCGATGCACTGGTCATTTTGCCCCCCACTGGGGGACTGATGCCTGGTCATTTGACTCCAGCTGAGGGACTATGCAGGTCATATTGACTCCGGGCTGGGGGACGATCCCCTGGTCTATTGACCCGGGCTGGGGGATGAGCACGGGGTCATTTTGACCCGGGCTGAGGGACGATGCACTGGTAAATTTTTCTCCAGCTGAGGACAAACACTGGTCATATTGACTCCAGGCTAGGGACGAGCACGGCATATTGACCCCAGCTGGGGGGACGAGCCGGTCATATTGACCCGGGGCGAGGGACTGATGCACGGGTCAATTGACTCCGGCTGAGGCTGATGCACTGCATTTTGACCCCGGCTGAGGGACGATGCACGGTAAATTGACCCGGGCTGGGGGCTGTTTCACGGCAATTGACTCCAGCTGGGGGGACTGATCACTGGTCATATGACTCCAGCTGGGGGACTGATGCACTGGAAAATTGACCCGGGCTGGGGACTGATGCACTGGTAAATTTTGACTTTCCGGGCTGAGGGACTGATGCACTGGCATATTGCCCGGGCGGGGGACGATGCACTGGTCATAGGACTCCAGCGGGGGCGATGCACTGGCATATGACTCCAGCTGAGGGACTGAGCACTGGTCAATTACTCCAGGCAGGGACTAAAGCACTGCCAATTTTGACTCCAGCTGAGGGGACTGATGCACTGGTCATATTGACTCCGGGCGAGGGACTGATGCACTGGTCATATTGACTCCAGCTGAGGGCTATGCACGGGTATATTGACTCCGGGCTGGGGGACTGGCACTGGTCATATTGACCCGGGCTGAGGGACTACACTGGCATATTACTCCAGCTGGGGGACGATGCACGGCATTTTGACCCCCAGGCTGGGACTATGCACGGGTTTTATAATTTGACCCCAGGCTGGGGGACGATGCACTGGTCATATTGACCCGGCTGAGGACTGGCACGGTCAATGCCCCTCCGGGCTGAGGACTATGCACTGGTCATTTTGACCCGGGCTGGGGGACTGATGCCTGGTAATTTTGACCCAGCTGAGGGACGTCACGGTCATATTACCCAGGCTGAGGGACGATGCACTGGCCCATATGACCCGGCTGAGGGACGAGCACTGGATATTGACTCCAGCTAGGGACTATGCACTGGTAAATTTTTGGACTCCAGCGAGGGACGACACTGGTCAATTGACTCCAGCGAGGGACTGATGCACTGGTCATTTTGACTCCACTGAGGGACTGATGCACTGGTCTATTGACTCCAGGCGAGGGACTGATGCACGGTCATTTTAACTCCACTAGGGACTGTGCACGGGTCATTTTGACTCCAGCTGGGGGACGAAGCAGGGCATTTTGATCCAGCTAGGGACTGAGCACGGCCTATTGACTCCAGCTGAGGGACGATGCACTGGTAAATTTGACCCAGCTGAGGACTAAAAAGCTGGTCATTTTGACTCCACTGGGGGACTGATGCAGGGGTCATATTACCCAGCGGGGGACTGATGCACGGTCATATTGACCCCAGCTGGGGGACTGATGCAGGGTCAATACTCCGGGCTGGGGGACTGATGCACGGGTCAATTGACTCCGGCTGAGGGACGATGCACGGGTCATATTGACCCCCGGGCAGGGACTGAGCCCGGGTATATTGACTCCGGGCGAGGGCTGATGCACTGGTCATATTGACCCGGCTGAGGACTACCTTTTTATATTGATTTTCCGGCTGGGGGACTGAGCACGTCATTTTGACTCCAGGAGGGACTATGCCTGGTCATATACCCAGCTGAGGGACGATCACGGGAATTACTCCGGGCGGGGGACTGAGCACTGGTCAATTGACTCCAGCTGGGGGGACTGATGCACTGGTCTATGACTCCAGCGAGGACGATGCACGGTCATATTGACTCCAGGCGGGGGACTGATGCACGGGCAATTGACTCCACTTGGGGACATGCATTTTTGGTAATATTGACTCCGGGCTGAGGGACGATGCACGGTATATGACCCCGGGCTGAGGGACTGATGCACTGGTCATATTGACTCCGGGCTGGGGACTGACACGGTAAAATTGCTCCACTGGGGGACTGATGCACTGTATATTGACTCCAGCGAGGGACTGACCTGGTAAATTTTGACTCCACTGAGGGACTGATGCACGGCATATTGACTCCCGGGCTGAGGGACTGATGCCTGGCTATTGACTCCAGGCTGAGGGACTGAGCACGGTCATATGACTCCAGCGGGGGACGATGCACTGGTCATTTTGCCCTCCAGGGCTGGGGACTGATGCACTGGTCATTTGACTCCAGGCTGGGGGATGATCACTGGTCAATTGACTCCAGCTGGGGGACTGATGCACGGTCATATTGACTCCGGGCTGAGGGACGTGCCCGGTCAATTGACCCAGCTGAGGCTGATCACTGGTCATTTTGAAGGGTGAAGGGACTGATGACGGCCCCAAAAATATTGACTCCGGGGCTGAGGGACTGAGCAGGTCAATTGACCCAGGCTGAGGGACTATGCACTGGCTTATTATCCAGCTTTAGGGAAAATCACTGGTAATTAAGGACCCCAGGCCGGGGGGACTGTGCACTGGTCATTTTGACTCCAGCTGGGGGACTGAGCACTGGTCAATTGACTCCAGCTGGGGGACTGATGCACTGGTATTTTGACTCCAGGCGAGGACTGATGCACTGGTCATTTTGACTCCAGCTGAGGGACTGATCACTGGTCTTTTGACCCACTGAGGACTGAGCACGGGCATATTGACTCCACTGAGGGACGGCACTGGTCATATTGACTCCAGGCTGAGGGACTGTGCCGGGTAAATTTGACTCCGGGCTAGGGCTGATGCACTGGTCATTTTGACCCCACTGGGGGACTGATGCACTGGTCATATTGACTCCAGTGAGGGACTGATGCCTGGCATTTTGACTCCAGCTGGGGACTGAGCAGGGGTAATTTTTGACTCCACTGAGGGACGATGCACTGGTCTATTGCTCCGGGCTAGGGACGATGCCTGTCAATTGACCCCCACTGGGGGACTGGCACGGGTCAATTGACTCCGGGCTGGGGACGATGCACGGGTAAATTTTGCCCCCCGGGCTGGGGGCGATCCTGGTCATTGACCCGGCTGGGGGACTGATGCACGGGTCCAATTCCTCCAGGCGAGGGACGATGCACTGGTCATATTGACCCACTGGGGACGATCACTGGTAATATTGACTCCAGGCTGGGGGGATGATAAACGGGCTATTGACCCAGGCTGGGGGACTGATCACTGGTCATATTGACTCCGGCTGGGGGACTGATGCACTGGTTTTTTGACCCAGGCGAGGACTATGCACGGGCAATTTTGACCCAGGCGGGACTGATGCAGGTCATATTGACTCCACGAGGATGATGCACTGGAAATTTTGCCTCCAGGCGGGGGACTGATGCACGGGTCATATTGACCCCCGCGAGGGATGATCCCGGGTCAATTACTCCCAGCGGGACTGATGCACGGTCATATTGCTCCAGCTGAGGGACTGATCACTGGTCATATTGACCCCACTGAGGGACTGATGCAGGGTCATTTGACTCCAGCTGGGGCGATCCCACTGGCAATTGACTCCAGGCTGGGGGCTGACAGGAAAATTTTGACTCCAGCTGAGGACTGATCCGGCATATTACTCCAGCTGGGGGACTGATGCACTGGTCATATTACTCCAGCTGGGGAAAACTGAGCAAGGTCATTTTGACCCCAGCGGGGGACGATGCACGGGTCATATTGACTCCAGCGAGGGACGATGCACGTCAATGACCCAGGCTGGGACTAGCCGCATTTTACCCAGGCTGAGGACGATGCACTTCATATTACCCCTGGCTGGGGGAACCGATGCCTGTCATTTTGACTCCGGCTGAGGGCTGATGCACTGGTCATATTGACTCCGGGCTGAGGGACTGATGCACTGTCTATTGACTCCAGCTGAGGGACGAGCACGGGTTATATTGACTCCACTAGGACGAGCACTGGTCAATTGACTCCAGCGAGGGACGAGCACTGGTCATTTGATCCGCTGAGGGACTGATGCAGGTCATATGACCCAGGCAGAGGGACTGATGCCTGGTCATTTTTACCCACTGAGGGCTGATGCACTGTCATATTACTCCAGCTAGGGACGATGCACTGTCATATTGACTCCAGGCTGGGGGACTGATGCACGGGTCTTTGACTCCGGCTTGGGGACTGATGCACGGGAAATATTGATTTTCCGGGCTGGGGGACTACCGGGGTAATTGCTCCAGGCTGAGGGACGATGCACGGCCCCTTTTGACCCAGGCTGAGGGACTGATCACTGGTCATTTTGACTCCAGCGAGGGACGATGCACTGGTCATATTGACTCCAGCAGGGATGATGCACGGGTCATTTTGACCCCCAGCTGAGGACTGATGCACGGGTCATTTTGACCCCAGGCTGAGAACTGATGCACGGTCATATTGACTCCAGGCTGGGGGACGAGCACGGGTCTATTGACCCCAGGCTGGGGGACTGATGCACTGGTCATATGACCCCAAAGGCTGAGGGACTGATGCACTGGCATATTTGACCCGGGCTGGGGGACGAGCCGGGGCATATTGACTCCAGGCTGGGGGACTGATCACTGTCAATTGACTCCAGGTTTGGGGGACTGATGCACTGTCATATTAAACCCGGGCTGGGGGACGATGCACTGGTCTTTTGACCCGGCTGAGGGACTGTTGCACGGGTCATATTGACCCAGGCTGAGGCGATGCACTGGTAATATTGACTCCAGGCGAGGGACTGATGCATTTGGAAATTTTTACTCCGGGCTGGGGGACTGATGCACGGTCTATGCCCACTGGGGGATGATGCACTGGCATATTGACCCGGCTGGGGGACTGATGCACGGAAAAATTGCCCCCAGGCTGGGAATGATGCACTGGTCAATTGACTCCAGGCTGGGGGGACGATGCACTGGTCATATTGACCCCCGGGCGGGGGCTGATGCACTGGTCATATTGATCCAGGCTAGGGACTGATGCACGGGAAATTTTGACCCAAAGCTGAGGACGATGCACGGCCCATATTGCTCCAGGCTGAGGGACTGATGCACTGGTCATTTTGACTCCAGGCTGGGGGACTGAGCCTGGTCATATGACCCAGGCTGAGGGCAATCCCCGGTCATATTGACCCCGGGCAGGGGGACTGATCACTGGCTATACTCCAGCTGAGGGACTGATGCACGGGTCATATTCCTCCACTAGGGCTGATGCACTGGCAATTGACCCGGGCTGAGGGACGATGCACGGTCATATTGACCCAGCGAGGGACTGATGCCGGCATTTTAAATCCAGCTGAGGGACTGTCACTGGTCATATTGACTCCAGGCTAGGGACTGATGCACTGGTAAATTTTGACTCCAGGCTGGGGGACTGATGCACTGGTCATATTGACTCCGGGCGAGGGCTGATGCACGGGAAATTTTGACCCAGGCTGAGGCTGTGCACGGGTCATTTTGACTCCGGGCGAGGGACTGATGCCCTGGCCCTATTGACTCCGGGGGCTGAGGACTGATGCACTGGAATATGACCCGGGCTGGGGGACTGATCACGGGTCATATTGCTCCAGGCTGGGGGACTGATGCACTGGTAATATACTCCAGGCTGAGGGACTGATGCCTGGTAATATTGACCCCGCTGGGGACTGAGCACTGGTCATATTGACCCAGGCTGAGGACTATGCACTGGCATTTTTACTCCAGGCTGGGGGGACTGATGCACTGGTCTATGCTCCGGGCTGAGGCTGATGCCGGGCAATTTGACTCCAGGCAGGGGGACGATGCACGGTCATATTGACTCCAGCTGAGGGACTGTCACTGTCAATTACTCCAGCGAGGGACGACACTGGTCAATTGCCCCGGGCTGGGGACGAGCAGGGGCATATTGACTCCGCTGGGGGACTGATCACGGGTCATATTGATCCAGCGAGGGACTGATGCACTGGTCATATGACCCAGCTGAGGGATGATGCCGTCAATTGACTCCATGAGGGACTGATGCTGGTCAATTGACTCCAGCTAGGGACTGTGCACGGTCATTTTGACCCCAGCTGGGGGACTATCACTGGTCAATTTTTTGACCCCCAGGCTGGGGGCTGATCACTGGTATATGCTCCAGCTGGGGGACTGATGCACGGTCAATTACTCCGGGCTGAGGACGATGCACGGGCCCATATTGACCCTGGCTGAGGGACTGATGCACTGGTCATTTTGACCCCAGGCTGGGGGACGATGCACTGGTATATTGACTCCAGGCTGAGGACTGATGCACTGGTTATATTGACTCCAGCTGGGGGACTGAGCACTGGTCATTTTGACTCCACTGGGGGACTGATGCACGGGTCAATTTTGACTCCCAGCTAGGGACGATGCACGGGTCATATTGACCCCGGGCAAGGGACTGAGCACGGGCATATTGACCCCAGCTGAGGGACTGATGCACGGGTCAAAATTGCTCCACTGAGGGACTGAGCACTGGCATTTTGCTCCGGGCTGGGGGACTGATGCACTGGTCATATTGACCCAGGCTTAGGGACTGATGCACTGGTAATTTTTGACTCCAGGCTGAGGGACTGTGCACTGGTAATATTGCCCCAGGCTGAGGGACTGAGCCGGTCATTTGACTCCAGCTGGGGGACGGCACTGGTCTTTTTTTCTCCGCGAGGGACTGACCCTGGCCCAATTGACTCCACTGAGGGACGATGCACGGTCATATTGACCCAGCTGGGGGACTGATGCCTGGTCTTTTAACCCCCAGCTGAAGACTGATGCACGGGTAAAATTTTGACTCCAGGCTGAGGACGAGCACTGGTCATATTGCCTCCAGCTGGGGGACTGATGCACGGGTCATATTACTCCAGCGGGGGACTAGCCGGGTCAATTGACCCGGGCAGGGACTGATCCCTGGTCATATTGACTCCAGGCTGAGGGACTGATGCCTGGTTCAAAGACTCCGGCTGGGGGACTGATGCACTGGTCATATTGACTCCAGCTGAGGGACTGATCACGGTCATTTTGACCTCCGGGGCTGAGGACTGATGCACGGTAATATTGACCCCAGGCTGGGGGGACTGATGCACTGGTCATATTGACTCCGGGCGAGGGACGATGCCGGTAATATTGACTCCAGGCTGAGGGACTGATGACGGGGTAATATTGACTCCACGGGGGACTGTTTCCCTCTGAGACCTTCTGATCTTCAAATTCTTCCAGTTTTGGGACGAACCCCCTCGGGTTGAAAAACTTTTTCTACAAAAAAGATATTGTATTTTTATATTGTTTAGATCTATTAGACAAGAAAATTGCACACGTAATTTGTACATGAACAACTTTTGTTGTTGTTGGTTCCAGGGGTGCAGAAAGCGGTTTTTTTGGGGTTCCTGGGGTGCAAAAAGCTGGTTTTTTTGTTGGCCAGGGGTGTAGAAAGCTGGTTGTGTTGTTGGTTCCAGGGGTGCAAAAGCGGTTGTGTTGTTGGTTCCAAGGGTAGAAAGCGGTTGTGTTTTGGTTCCAAGGGCAGAAACGGGTTGTGTTGTTGGTTCCAGGGGTGCAGAAACGGGTTTGTTTTTTGGTTCCAGAGGTGTAAAAGCTGGTTGTGTTTTGGTTCCAAGGTGCAAAAAGCGGTTGTTTTGTTGGTTCCAAGGTCAAAAGCTGTTGTGTTTTTTGGTTCCAGAGGTTAAAAAGCTTTTTGTTTTTGGTTCCAGGGGTGCAGAAACGGTTTGTTTTTTTGGGTTTTCCAGAGGTTAAAAGCTGGTTGTTTTGTTGTTCAAGGGGTGTAAAAGCTGGTTGTGTGTTGGTTCCAAGGGCAGAAAGCTGGTTTGTTGTTGGTTCCAGAGGTAAAAAAAGAGAGCGGGTTGTGTTGTTGTTCCAGAGGGCAGATAGCTGGTTGTGTTTTTGTTCCAAGGTGCAGAAAGCTGGTTGTGTTTGGGTTCCAGAGGGAGAGAGCTGGTTGTGTTTGTTGGTTCCGGGGTGCAGATAGCTGTTGGGTTTTGTTGGTTCCAAGGGGTCAAAAAGCTGGTTGTGTTGTTGGGGTTTTCCAGAGGTGTAAGAGGGTTTGTTTGTTTTTTGGTTCCAAAAGGGCAACTTGCTTTTCAATTTAAAAATTCTAAACCTGGGACTTGGGGTCATGGCCCTGACACCGGGGAATTAAAACCCTTGGGACGTAGACGTGAAGTCAAAATTTTTAGTGAAAGTTTTAAGTTTAGAAAACCATCCTTGAGAATGTAAGTTTTTTGTTAGCAGAGAATATGGGAGAGAAGAGAGAGAGAAAAAAGGGAGAGAGAGAGGAGAGAGAGAGAAGAAGAGAGAAGACAACAGACAACAGACAGACAGAAAAAGGAGAGAGAAGAGAAGAGAGAGAGACAAAGAACAGACAACAGCAGGCAGAGAGAAAAAATTTTGGTAACACGCAATCCCAAAATATTAAATAAGGAAAATGAGTGCTTCTTCTGGATGAGTGAGTGAGTCATTCCCCGTGAATGTTTGAAGTCAAAATAAGAGCAGTGGTAAAGAGGGTAATAGCAAGGGTAGAAAAATCCGTGGTGGCGCAGTGCTCTCAGTAGTGCTGACAGTGACTATAACAGTTGCAAATACATCACTGGAAACACTGTGCTCTTAGTGGAGCTAGCAGTGACAATAACGAACAGTGGTAAATACTTTACTGGTAGCACAGTGCTCTCAGTGTTGCTGACAGTAACTATTACCACATCACTGGTAATAACACATCAATGGTAGCATAGTGCTCTCAGTGGTGCTGACAGTAACTATTACCACATCAATGGTAGCATAGTGCTGTCAGTGGTGCCGACAGTGACAGTAACAGTGGTAATCACTTCACTGGTAGCACAGTGCTCTCAGTTTTGATGGAAGACAGTCAAACCTGGGTTGTAACCTCCGTAGAGTTAAACTTAAATTTCATAACAGAGGCCTAACTAATATCACTAATATTTCCAACGCTTATTCTATATATAATATAATTTTTTCTCCGTAACATAATTATAATTAACGGGTAAATATTATTTAGGTTTTAATTTTATATTACTGATCTATAATCTTTACTGACTGTCACCCATTGGATAGGTATGAGGAGGATATTAAAACTGTCAGTCTAAACTACTGATCTGTAAATAATTATTTTTTACACACACACATACATACAAAAACGGGTAAGACTCGAACCTGTGACCGGCGAGTCTTTAAAGTCGCAGGCCAGTGTGCTAACCTCTTGTCCGTGCCGTCCTAACATGATTCATGCACTACAAGAGGAGGAGGGGCGGCGGTAGACTTCATACACAGCTTGAAGTACAGGTACGGTAGGGCCCGTGAGAGGTTCAGTGAATGTCAGTCAAGGTGAGTTAAATTGGCAGGATCAAAGGCTAGTTTCTCGTCCCAACACACACACACACACACACACACATACACATACACGTACACACACACACACACACACACACACACACACACACACACACACACACACACACACACACACACACACACACACACACACACACACACACAGGTATGCTATATGCAGAGATTCTAACAGCCAACTGCAGTAGCAAGGGACAGCTGGTCATGAAAGACAGTTCACTGAGAATAGAAGTTTCAGATATGACAGGGACTGAAGGCAAGAACATGTCAATGGAAGGAAATAAAATGCCTCAGAGGAAGCAGATGGAGACTCAGTGGGAGGAGGAAAGGGCGAGGTCAGTTTTTGTGTACGGGCTCCAAGAAGCCAAGGGGGACAACTTTGAAGAAATAAAACAGGAGGAGAAAAAAATGATTGAAGGCATCATGAAAACAATAGGTGAGGGCGATATGACCCAGGTGACAAATTTTCAGAGAATTGGGTGGTTTGCGAGTGGAAGGATACGGCCTGTCAAAGTAATTTTCAAGGAAGAATCAGTTCGAACCAGGATTCTGCAAGAGAAAGCAAGACTGAGGGACAAACAGGGGTACCAGAGAGTATACCTCGACCGCGACAGAACACAAGAAGAAAGGACTACACTGAAAGAGAGGGTACAGAGACGCAAGGAGGAACGAGAGGCAATGACGAAGATGAGCAGCACCCAGACACAGGAGGAAGGGCAAACACGACATTCCCAACGCAACTGAGCAACCTATACTACAACCCACTCACTGTTCCCTCTGAGACCAACCCCCATATCACAAACCTCACCCCAAAAGCTGTCCCTTATGGGCATTCTGACCCCACCCCCATCATCACAAACCCCACCTACACCACAGCCCCATATAGGCCCCAACCAAGGCTCTCGCTCCCCCAACCCCAATATTCTTGCATGACCACAATGATAGAAAAGAAACTGAAAGTTTGGTACACAAACGCGGATGGAATAACGAATAAACATGAGGAGTGGAACGAAAGAATCAGTGAAAAATCCCCAGACATAATAGCAGTCACAGAAACAAAACTCACTGAGACAATAACAGACACAATCTTCCCAACGGGATGTCAGATCCTGAGGAAAGATAGAAGGAGTAGAGGGGGAGGAGGGGTTGCACCCAGGTCCATGTGTCCTTTCCCAGGTCCATGTGTCCAGGAGTCCATCCGTGTCCCCTCAGATGTTCTCCCTTCCCCACTTTCCCAGGGACTGCCTTAGCAACCATTATCTCCTTCTTTCTCAGGAGTCCGCCTCAGATATTCTCCCCTCCCTTTCCCCACTTCCCCAAGGTGTTCTCGCCTTTCCCAGGTCCATGTGTCCAGGAGTCCATCTGTGTCCCCTCAGATGTTCTCCCTTCCCCACTTTTCCAGGGACTGTCTTAGCAACCAGTATCTCCTTCTTTCTCAGGAGTCCGCCTCAGATATTCCCCCCCCCCCCATTTCACCACTTCCCCAAGGTGTTCTCGCCTTTCTCAGGTCCATGTGTCCAGGAGTCCATCTGTGTCCCCTCAGATGTTCTCCCTTCCCCACTTTCCCAGGGTCTGCCTTAGCAACCAGTATCTCCTTCTTCCCCAGGAGTCCGTCTCAGATATCCCCCCCCCATTTCACCACTTCCCCAAGGTGTTCTCGCCTTTCCCAGGTCCATGTGTCCAGGAGTCCATCCGTGTCCCCTCAGATGTTCTCCCTTCCCCACTTTCCCAGGGTCTGCCTTAGCAACCAGTATCTCCTTCTTTCCCATGAGTCCGCCTAAGATATTCCCCCCTTTCCCCACTTTCCCAAGGTGCTCTCGCCTTTCCAAGGTCCCTGTGTATAGGAGTCCATCCGTGTCTCCTCAGATGTTCTCCCTTCCCCACTTTATCAGGGTCTGCCTTAGCAACCAGTATCTCCTTCATTCCCAGGAGTCCGAATCAGATATTCCCATCCCTTCCCCACTTCCCCAAGAAACTCTCGCCTTTCCCAGGTCCATGTGTCCAGGAGTCCATCCGTGTCTCCTCAGATGTTCTCCCTTCCCCACTTTCCCAGGGTCTGCCTTAGCAACCAGTATCTCCTCCTTTCCCAGGAGTCCGCCTCAGATATTCCCCCCCCTTCCCCACTTCCCCAAGGTGCTCTCGCCTTTCCCAGGTCCATATGTCCAGGAGTCCATCCGTGTCCCCTCAGATGTTCTCCCTTCCCCACTTTCCCAGGGACTGTCTTAGCAACCAGTATCTCCTTCTTTCTCAGGAGTCCGCCTCAGATATTCCCCCCCCTTCCCCACTTCCCCAAGGTGCTCTCGCCTTTCCCAGGTCCATGTGTCCAGGAGTCCATCCGTGTCCCCTCAGATGTTCTCCCTTCCCCACTTTCCCAGGGTCTGCCTTAGCAACCAGTATCTCCTTCTTTCCCAGGAGTCCGCCTCAGATATTCCCCCCTTTCCCCACTTCCCCAAGGTGTTCTCGCCTTTCCCAGGTCCATGTGTTCAGGAGTCCATCCGTGTCCCCTAAGATGTTCTCCCTTCCCCACTTTCCCAGGGTCTGCCTTAGCAACCAGTATCTCCTTTCCCATAAGTCCGACTCAGATATTCCTCCCCCCCCCCTTCCCCACTTCCCCAAGGTACTCTCGCCTTTCTCAGGTCCATGTGTCCAGGAGTCCATCCGTGTCCCCTCAGATGTTCTCCCTTCCCCACTTTCCCAGGGTCTGCCTTAGCAACCAATATGTCCTTCTTTCCCAGGAGTCCGCCTCAGATATTCATCCACCCCCTTCCCCACTTCCCCAAGGTGCTCTCGCCTTTCCCAGGTCCATGTGTCCAGGAGTCCATCCGTGTCCCCTCAGATGTTCTCCCTTCCCCACTTTCCCAGGTCTGCCTC
>NC_069420.1:58761592-58805469 GCF_026875155.1 Cherax quadricarinatus
AAAAAAACTGTAACAAAAAAAAAAATACAAACATACACGAACATACGCAGTCATAAATACACACAAGAACATACAAAACAATACAATAAAAAAGGGGAAATAGAGCAAGATAACAGTAATACATAAAACAGCATTTTGGAAGCATTAAGACAATTGTACGGGCCGGTTTGTAACACAACAAAACAACACTTTTCGAAGGTTGATCTCCCATTTGTACATCTTTTTTTTCTTTTTTTTTTTTTTATTGTTTGTAATTTTTTTTCTCAAATAGTGAATTTGAAGAAGTGAAAGGGGGAAAAATAAAAAATTATGTAAAATTCACAAGAATGTTTTTTTCTATACCAGTCAAGACTCTCTAAAAACTGAAAACTTCCTTATTCTTCAATTTATCATTAAGGATATCAGAAAATACTTTTAACAGCATTCTAAACCCGATTATTCAAAATTCTTTTAAAAAATTTAAATAATTTAAAACAAACAAAAATCACATTACTACACATCATTTAAAAAAACCTGAAAAATCACAGTCTTCCCTCTAAACACAAATAAATTACTGCAAACACAAAACACCGCAAACCAAGATCAAAAACATTATTATCAATTTAGGAGGTAATTTATCTCGAATTTTAATATCTGGGTAAACCAGCAGGTCCCCAATTTTAAAACACTCAATATACTATAACCCAATCACTTCAAGGAGAGGTGTGGTCTCATATGTCTTGTGAAAATAACAATGGCATAAATGTTTGACACATTGATGACACGGGGGTTGATTTTAAATTTATACTGTTTGGGGAATTTTGTGTTTATAATATTCCAAGGTCTGTCCAACGGGGGCCCCGGGGGGAGTGACCCCCGAAATTCTCTCCATGTTTTATTATCCAGAGTGGGAACGAGAAATTGGTGTGTGTGTGTGTGTGTGTGTTGTGTTGTGTATTTTTGTACTTGCGGGTTTACTTTTTTGGACATTTCATGACTGCATAATTTTAAAAAGACGATGCCACAAAAAAAACTGTGCATTTTTGTAGGGAATTTTTTTGGGGGAAAACAGATCACATACGGGCACAAAATATAAACAAAAATTGAAACAAAAAAAAATAATTGAACACTTTTTTTCCCATGTTGTTTTTGTACATTTACAATGCTACACATCCCCTTCATCATGCAAAATATTGTTAAAGGGGAAACACTGTTGTGGAAGATGTAGGGGGGGGACGGATTCAAAAGAACTTATCCCCCACCCACACACACACCACACACCACAACACAAAAACACACACACACACACAAACCACAACCCCACAACACACACACACACACACACACACAAAAAACACACACACACACCACAAAAAAATAATATAAAATAATATATATAAAAATATATATATATATAAATAATATATATGTGTGTGTTTGTGTGGTGTGTGTGTTTGGGGCGGGCTTGTGATTTCATTCATATTAGTGAAGAGGGTTTATGAGTGTTTTTTATATTGTTTGTGTGCGTGAGTTTTCGTTGTTTTTTGTGCGTGATAATGAGGGGACCAGCAGCCCGGGTTGCACAAATAAGCAAAAGAGCGAAAAAAAGATTTTGGTAATTTTTTTTGGGACAGATTACATAAATATTCACAAATATCATGCAAAGTAACATATCGTAAATTACCCGGGAAAATAACCTAAAAAGTCAGAAAAGTGACAATTTCCATTGTTTGTAACCACTCCGTTTTGCGAATATACGGGAAAAAACCAAAATGAAAAAAGAATTCACACTTTTTACAGTTCCCGGGAGGGGGACAAACACACTAACAAACGACACCATAACACACCAAAAAAAATCACAAAAAAAAACCTTTAACTGCTAATTAATAAAAAATCTTTTTAAATTTTAAGTAGAAAAGTTTTATAATATAAAAGAATTTTAAAAATTACTGATGACCAGGCCTTGGTGGTCGAACTGGACGGTTGCTTCGCTGGTCTGGGTGATCTACGGTCTAGACTGTCTTTGGGGGGAAATTTCAGACCATTTCCTGTTTCCCCCCCCTGTAATTCCTTCACATGGACAGCTCTACCAGACCACTAAAAAACCCGTTCTCATCTGCTAATCACGGGGGGTTCATAACCTAGAAGGGGGAGGGTGAAGATATCCTAATGAAGTGAGGAAGGGGGGACATCCGGGGGCCCACGATGATTCCTTGACACATGGACCTGGGAAAAGCAAGATCCTTGGGGGAAATGGGGAAAAGGGGGAATCTAGGGGGACAGATGGACTCCTGACTCCTACCTGGGAAACAGGAGATACTGGGGGGCTAAGCAACCTTTGGGGTGTAGGGAAGGGGGAACAAACTGAGGGGCACGGAAAGACTCCTGGGCCAAGGACCGGGAAAGGCAAGCACCTTGGGAAGTGGGAAGGGGGGAGGGGGAAAACCAGGGGGACCCTGGGAAAAAAGGAACTGGGGGCAACAACCCGGGAAAATGGGGGAAAGGAGAACATCTGAGGGGGCCGGATGGCTCCGGGCACATGGGCCCGGGGAAAAGGGGAGAGCACCTTGGGGAAATGGGGAAGGGGAGGGGGAAAATCTAGGCGGACAGAACTCCTGACCCTGTCCTGGGGAAAAAAAGGGGAAAACGTTTCTAAGGGAGCCCTGGGAAAGTGGGAAGGGGGAACAGAGGGACACGGGGGACCCGGGCCATGGACTTGGAAACGAGAGCCCTTGGGAATGGGGGAGGGGGGGAATACCCCGAGGGGGACTCCTGGGGAAAAAGGGGAAACGTTCAAGGGAGACCCCGGGGAAAATGGGGAAGGGGAAAAACTGGGGGACACGGGGGACTCCTGGACACATGGACCTGGGGGAAAAGGGGAGAGCCCCCTTGGGGGAAATGGGGAAGAGGGGGGGGGAAAATCTGAGGTGGAAATCCTGGAAAAAAGGAGATCTCTTACTAACAGACCCGGAAAGTGGGAAGGGGGAACATCTGAGGGGACACGGAAACCCTGGACACATGGACTGGGGAAAAGGGGAGACACCTTGGGGGAAATGGGGGAAAGGGGGGGGGGGAAAACGAGGGGGGCTCCTGGGGAAAAAAGGAGTACGGTTTCCCCAAGGCAGACCCGGGGAAAATGGGAAGGAGAACATCGAGGGACAAAGGAGGATCCTGGACACATGACCTGGGAAAGGCGAAGCACCTTGGGAAGTGGGGGAAAGGGGGGGGAATATCTAAGGCGAACTCCGGGGAAAAAAAGAGATACTGGTTCTAGGGAACCCTGGGGAAAGTGGGGAAGGGAAAACATCTGAGGGGACATCGGATGGTCTTTTGGACACATGGCCTTGGAAAGCAGAGCACCTTGGGGAAGTGGGGAAAGGGAATTACTGAGCGGAACTCCTGGGAGAAAGAAGGAGATACTGGTTGCTAAGGCAGACCCTGGGAAAGTGGGAAGGGAAGAACATCTGAGGGACACGGATGACTTTCTGACACAGGACGGAAAGCGATTGCACCTATGGGGAAGTGGGAAGATGGGGGGGAACAACAGATGCTGACCCTGGAAAAAAGAAGATTCTGGTTGCTAAGTGCAGACCCTGGGAAAGTGGGAAGGGAGAACATCTTGAGGGACACGATGACTCTGACACAGTGGACTGGGAAAGGCAGTAGCACCTTGGGGAATGTGGGGAAAGGGGGTATATCTGAGGCGGACTCCTGGAAAGAAGGAATACTGGTGCTAGCAGACCCTAGTAAAGTGGGAGGGAAACATTTCTGAGGAAACGGAATGACTCCGGACACATGGACCTGGGAAAGGCGAGAGCACCTTGGGGAAGTGGGGAAAGGTGGGTGTATTATCTAGGCGACTCCTGGAAAGAAGAGATACTGGTTGCTAAGCCAGACCCGGAAAGTGGGATAGGAGAACATCTGAGGGGACACGGAGGACTCCTGGACACATGACCTGGAAAGGACGAAGCACCTTGGGGAAGTGGGAAGGGGGGGGGGGGAGGAAGACAGGAGGCGGGACTCCTCGAAAGAAGAGATACTGGTTGCAACAACCCTGAAAGTGGAAGAAAACATCTGATGGACACGGATGGACTCTGGTAACACATGGTACTTGGAAAGGCGAGAGCCCTTGGGAAGTGGGGAGGGGAATAACTGATGGCGGACTCCTGGGAGAAGAAGGAATATGTTGCTAAGGCAACCCTGGAAAGATGGGGAAGGTAGAACGTCTCTGAGGGACACGATTGGACATCAGGCCTCATGACCTGGGAAAGGCGAGAAAGCACTTTGGGAAGGTGGGGAAAGGTGGTGGGGAATATCTGAGTCGGACTCCTGGAAAGAAGGAGATACTGTTGCTAAGGCAACCCTGGAAGTTGGGAAGGAGAACATCTGAGGGACACGGATTGACTCCTGGACACATGGACCTGGAAAGAGCGAGAATCTTGGGTAGTGGGAAAGGGGGGAGGAATAATCTGAAGCGGACGTCCTGGAAAAAGGAGATACTGTTGCTAAGGCAGACCCTGGGAAAAGTGTGAGAAGGAGAACACTGAGGGACAACTGAAGGACTCCTGGACACATGGACCGCTGGGGAAAGGGCGAAACACCAGTGGGAAGGGGGGGTGAGGAATATCTGAGGCGACTCCTCGGAAAGAAGGAGATACTGGTTGCAAAGGCAGACCCTGGAAAGTGAAGGAGAACATGCTGAGGACACAGATGGACTCCTGGACACATGGACCTGGAAAGGCTAGAACACCTTGTGGAAGTGGGAAAGGGGGGGAATATCTGAGGCCGGACTCCTGGGAAAGAAGTAATCCTGTTGCTAAGGCAGTCCCTTGAAAGTGGGAAGGGAGAAACATTTAGGGACACGGAGGACTCCTCGACACATGGACCTGGGAAAAGGCGATAACACCTTGGAAGTGGAAAGGGGGGTGGAATATCTAGGCGGACCTCCTGGGAAAAGAATACAGGTTGCTATAAGCATCTATATATTTTAATATATATATATATATATAAAAATATATATATAAATATATATATATATATATATATTTAATAAAAAAATAAATAGGGAAGTAACCGCCTCTATAGCTGGTAAATATATATCTATTATTAATTATATATTGCTAAGTCCAGACACTGGAAAGTGGGGAAGGAGAACATCTGAGGGACACCGATGACTCCCTAGACACATGGACCATGGAAAGACACATGGACCTGGGTGCAACCCCTCCTCCCTCTCTACTCCTTTCTATCTTTCCCTCAATCTGATACCCGTGGGAGATTGTGTCTGATTTATTGTCTCAGTCGATTTGTTTTCTGTGACTGCTATATGTCTGAGTATTATTTCACTGATTCTGTTCGTTCCACCCTCATGTCATTCGTTATTTCATCCGCGTTGTGTCATTGTGTCATGCAAGAATATCTTGGTTGGGGGACGAGAGCCCTGGTGGGGCCTATAAGGGACTGTGGTGTAGGGGTTTGTTAAGATGGGTGGGTCAAATGCCGCATAAGGACAGCATTTGGGGTGAGTTTGTGATGATGGGGTTTGGTGGCAGAGGGAACTGTAGTGGGTTGTAGTATAGTTGCTCATTTGCGTTGGAATGCGCGGTTGGAGGCTTTTGTGGGAGATACTGTGGGGCTGTTTGCACTTCCCTCCTGTGCCTGGTCCTGCTCCATCTTCGTCATTGCCTCTCGTTTCCATCGTTGCGTCTCTGTACCCTCATCTTTCCAGTGTAGTTCCTTTCCCCTTGTTGTGTTCTGTCGCGGTCGAGGTATAACCTCTCTGTACCCCTGTTGCCATCAGTCTTGCTTCCTTGCAGAATCCTGGTCGTACGGGGGTGTCGTCCTTGAAAATTACTTTGACAGGCCGTAACCTTCCACTCGCAAACCACTTCCAATTCATATGCATACAATCATTTTTTGCTCCTCCTGTTTTATTTCTTCAAAGTTGTCCCCCTTGCTTCTTGGAGCCCGTACACAAAAACTGCCTCGCCCTTTCCTCCTCCCCACTGAGTCCCCATCTAGCTTCCTCTGAGGCAGTTATTTCCTTCCAATGACATGTTCTTGCCTATCTTCCCGCTGTCGATATGCTGGAACTTCTATAATCAGTGAACTGCTTTCATGACCACTGTCCCCTTGCTACTGCATGGCTGTTAGAACTCTGCATTATAGCGTAATACCTGTGTGTGGGTGTGTGGTGTGTGTGTGTGTGTGTGTGTGTGTGTGTGTGTGTGTGTGTGTGTGTGGTGTGTGTGTGTGTATGTGTGTGTGTATGTGTTGTGTGTGTGTGGTGTTTTGTGTGTGTGTGTGTGTGTGTGTGTGTGTGTGTGTGTGTTGGGACGAGAAACTAGCCTTTGATCCTGCCAATTTAACTCACCTTGACTGACATTCACTGAACCTCTCACGGGCCCTACCGTACCTGTTCTTCAAGCTGTGTATGAAGTCTGCCGCCGCCCCCTCCTCCTCTTGTAGTGCATGAATCATGTTAGGACGGCACGGACAAGAGGTTAGCACACTGGCCTGCGACTTTAAAGACTCGCCGGTCACAGGTTTGAGTCTTACCCGTTTTTGTATGTATGTGTGTGTGTAAAAATTATTATTTACAGATCAGTAGTTTAGACTGACAGTTTTAATATCCTCCTCATACCTATCCAATGGGTGACAGTCAGTAAAGATTATAGATCAGTAATATAAAATTAAAACCTAAATAATATTTACCCGTTAATTATAATTATGTTACGGAGAAAAAATTATATATAGAATAAGCGTTCGAAATATTAGTGATATTAGTTAGGCCTCTGTTATGAAAATTAAGAAATTTATGTTTAACTCTACGGAGGTTACAACCCAGGTTTGACTGTCTTCCATCAAAACTGAGGAGCACTTTTGCTACCAGTGAAGATGATTACCACTGTTACTGTCACTGTCAGCACCACTGAGAGCACTATGCTACCATTGATGTGTTATTACAGTGATGTGGTAATAGTTACTGTCAGCAACACTGAGAGCCCCCTGTTGTTATTACCGGGATTGGTTATTATCAGAAACACTGAGACCCTGTGCTACCAGTAAAGTATTTACCACTGTTCGTTATTGTCAATGCTACTCCACTAAGAGCCACAGTTTTCCAGTGATGTATGTGCAACGTTATAGTCACTGACAGCACTACTGAAGCACTGCGCCACACGCGATTTTTCTACCCTTGCTATTACCCTCTTACCACTCTGCTCTTATTTTGACTTCAACATTCACGTGATGACACTCTCACTCATCCAGAAGAGCATCATTCTCCTGTAATTAAATATGAACATTAGCATTGTTACCACAAATTTTCGTCTCTCTGCCCTGACTGTTCTGTCGCTCTTTGTCTCTCTCTCCTCTCTCTCTCCTCTCTTTTGTACGTCCAGTCCTGTCTGTCTGTCTGTCTCTCTCTCTCTCTCTCTCTTCTCTCTCTCTCTCTCTCTCTCTCTCTCTCTCACTCTCCTTCTCTTCTCCTCTCTCCCATATTCTCGATGAATAACAAAATTCACTTACATCTCAAGACTGGTTTTCTAAACTTAATACAAACAATAAAAATTTCCTAGACTTTCACGCCTCACGTTCCAAGGTTTTAATTCCCAGGTGTCCTCCCATACCCAAGTCCCAGTTCTAGAATTTAATCATAAAAGCAAAGTGCCCTGACTGAACCAAAAACAACACAACCACTCCTCTTACACCTCTGGAACCAACATCACAACCATCTTTTCTGCACCTCTGAACCAACAACCACAACCCTATCTGCACCACTGGAACCAACAACACTACCACTCTCTACACCTCTGAACCAACAACACAACCGCTTTCTGCATCCTCTTGAACCAACTACACATCCAGCTATCTCACCTCTGGAACCAACAACACAACCAGCTCCTAACACCTCTGGAACCAACAACACAACCACTTTCTGCACCTCTGGAACCAACAACACAACAGCTTTCTACACCTCTGGAACCAAGGCAACACATCCTCTTTCTACACCTCTGAAACCAACAACACAACCCGCTTTCTGCTCTCTGAACCAACAACACAACCAGCTTACTAACACCTCTGGAACCAACAACACAACCAGCTTTCCTGCACCTCTGGAACCAGACAAACATTACCAGCTTTCTGCTCCTCTGGAACCAACAACACAACCACTTTCTACACCTCTGGAACCAACAACACTACCAGCTTTCTGCACCTCTGGAACCACAACACAACCAGCTTCTGCACCTCTGAACCAACAACACAACCACTTTCTACACCTCTGACCAACAACACAACCACTTTCTGCTCCTTCGAACCAACAACACACCACTTTCCTACACTCTCAGGAACCAACAACACAACCACTTTCTGCACCTCAGGAACCAACAACACAACCACTTTCTGCACCTCTGTAACCAACAACTACAACGCAGCTTGTTTCACTGTACAAAATTTACGTGTGCATTTCTTCCCCCTTTTGGTAACTAATAAGATCCATAATACAATAAAACACAAATCTTTTTTGTAGAAACGTTTTCACAACCATAGGCGTTTTCAGTCCAATACTTGAAAAATGTTAAAGATCAGAAGAAGCCAGGAGTAATCAGTCCCCTCAGCTGGAGTCAATATTACCAAGTCATCAGCCACCCTCAAGCCTGGCGTCAATATTACCATTGCATCTGTCCCTCACCTGGAGTCAATATTACCAGTGCATCAGTCCCTCAGCCTGAGTCATATACCATTGCAATCAGTCCCTCAGCCTGAGTCAATTGATCCATGCATCATCCCCTCAGCCTGGAGTCATAATGACCAGTTGCACAGTCCCTCACCTGGAGTCATATGCCCAGTGCATCAGCCCCTCACCTGTTCAATATGACCAGTGCATCATCCCGCCTCACCTGGAGTCAATATGACCAGTGCATCAGTCCCTCAGCCCTGATCAATTAACCCAGCTGCAGTCCCTCAGCCTGGAGCCAATATGTCCATGCATCAGTCCCTCAGCCTTGATCAATATGACCAGGCATCAGCCTCTCTCACCTCAGCCTGGATCAAAAGACCAGTGCTATCAGTCCCTCAGCTGAGTCAATATACCAGTGCATCAGTCCTCACTGGAGTCAATATGACCATGCACATCCCTCAGCTGGAGTCAATATACCATGCATCAGCCCTCAGCCTGGAGTCAATATGAATCCATGCATCAGTCCCTCAGCCTGGATCAATATACCATGCATCATCCCTCAGCCTGGAGTCATAACCATGGCATCAGTCCTAAGCCTGGAGTCAATATGACCGTGCATCATCCCTCAGCTGAGTTCAATATGACCAGTGCATCAGTCCCGCAGCTGGAGTCAATATGACCTGTGCATCACAGTCCCTCAGCTGATCAATAAAACCAGTGCAATCGTCCCTCTGCCTGGAGTCAATATGACCATGCACAGTCCCTCACTGAGTCAATATGACCGTCATCATCCCTCAGCTGAGTCAATATGACCAGTGCATCAGTCCCTCACATGATCAATATAACCAGTGCATCAGTCCCTCAACCTGATTCAATATACCAGTGCATCAGTCCCTCACCTGGAGTCAATATGACCAGTGCATCAGTCCCCCTCAGCCAGATCAATATGACCAGTGGCATCTACCCTCCAGCCAGTATTCAATATGAACCATGCCATCATCCCTCAGCCTGGAGTCCATATGACAAGTGCTATCAGTCCCTCAGCCGGGAGTCAATATGCACCTGTCATCAGTCCCTCGCTGAGTCAATAGAACAGTGCATCACCTCAGCCTAGTCAATATACCATGCACATCCCCACTGAGTCATATGACCATGCATCATCCCTCAGCTGGAGTCAATAGACCATGGCACAGTCTCCCTGCACTGGATTCAATAGACCATGCATCATCCCCTCCACCTGGATCATTATGACCATGCATCAGTCCCTCTAGCTGGATCAATAGACCATGCATCATCCCCTCAGCTGGAGTCAATATGACCAGTGCATCATCCCTCAGCATCAATATACATGCATCAGTCCCTCTGCCTAGTCAATATGACCATGCATCAGTCCCTCACCTGGAGCAATATACCATGCATCACTCCCTCAGCCTGGAGTCCATATACCATTGCATCATCCTCAGCCTGAGTCAATATGACCAGTGCATCAGTCCCGCATCCTGGAGTCAATATTACCATGCATCAGTCCCTCAGCCTGAGCAATATTACCAGTGCATCATTCCCTCAGCCCTGGAGTCAAGATACCAGGCTTCAGACCCTCAGCCTGAGTAAATATAACCAGTGCATCAGTCCCTCAGCCTGGAGTCAATATTACCAGTGCATCTCCCTCACCTGAGCATATGACCAGTGCAATCTTCCTCAGCCTGAGTTCCCAATATCCTGCATAATCTGTCCCTCAGCCGGGAGTCAATGACCAGTGCATCTCCCTCAGCCTGAGTCAATTATAACCATGGCATCAGTCCCTCATTCTGATCAATATACCAGTGCATCATTCCCTCAGCTGGAGTCAATATGACCATGCATCAGTCCCTCCACTGGCGTCAATATGACCAGTGCATTCATCCTCAGCCTGAGTCAATATGACCATGCATCAGTCCCTTCAGCCTTGAAAAAAAAAATCAATATGGACCATGCTTCAGCCCTAACTGATCAATAGACCATGGCATCATCCCTCTGCCTAGTCAATATGACCAGTGCATCAGTCCCCTCACCCCCTGGATCCAATATAACCATGCATCAGTCCTCAGCCTGATCAATATGACCTGTGCCACATCCCTCACCTGGAGTCAATATGACCAGTGCATCAGTCCCTCACCTTGAGTCAATATTAACCAGTGCATCATGCCCCAGCCGGAAGTCAATATGAACCAGTGCATCATCCCTCAGCCCTGATCAAAATGAACCAGTGCTTCATCCCCTCAGCCCTGAGTCAATATGACCTTGCAATATTCCTTCACCTGGTCAATATACCTACGCATCAGTCCCTCAGCCTGGATCAATATGACCACATCAGTCCCTCACTGGAGTCCCATATGAACATGCATCATCCCTCAGCCTGGATCAATATGACCATGCATCATCCCTCAGCCTGAGTCAATATACCAGTGCATCATTCCCCAGCATGGAGTCAATATACCAATCACAGTCCCTCAGCCTGAATCAATTTGACCGTGCTCAGTCCTCACCTGGAGTCAATATACCATGCATCAGTCCCTCACCTGGATCAATATGACCAGTGCATCAGGCCCTCAGCCTGAGTCAATATGACCAGTGAACAGTCCCTCACCTGAGTCAATATCCAGTGCATCATCCCTCATCCTGGAGACAAAACCAGTGCTTTTCATCCCTCTGCCTGGAGTCAATATACCAGGCATCAGTCCATCAGCCTGGAGTCAATATGACCAAGTGCAATCAGTCTCTCAGCCTTGGAGTCAAAGACCATGCATCATCACCCATCACTGGAACATATGACCATGCATCAGTCCCACAGCTGTCAATATGACCAGGCACATTCCCTCACTGATTCAATAACCAGTGCATCATCTCCCTTAGCCTGATCAATATGACCATCATCAGTCCTCATCCTGGAGTCAATATTACCAGTGCATCAGTCCCTCACCTGGAGTCATTTTACCTGTCATCATCCCTACGCTGGTGTCAATATGACCAGTGCATCAAGTCCCTCAGCCTATCCCTAGACCAGTGCATCAGTCCCCCAAGCTGGAGTCAATATGACCATGCATCAGTCCCCCTCAGCTGGAGTCAATATGACCATGCATCATCCCTCTGCTAGTCATATACCAGTGCTTCAGTCCCTCATCGGAGTCAATATGAACCATGCTTCAGTCCTCCGCTGGAGTCAATATAACCCCATGCATCAGTCCCTCCAGCTGGAGTCAATATAACCATGAATCAGTCCCCCCCCTCACCTGGAGTCAAAAGAACCATGCATCATCCCCACCTGAGTCAATTTACCAGTCATCAGTCCCTCAGCCAGATCCAATATGACCATCATCATCCCTCAGCCAAGAGTTAATATGACCAGTGCATCAGTTCCCTCACCTGGAGTCAACATGACCATGCATCAGTCCCCCTCACCTGGATCAATATGACCATGCATCAGTCCCTCAGCGGAGTCAATATACCAAGCATCATCCCTCACAGATTCAATATACCCTTGCATCATCCCTCAGCTATCAATCTGACCAGTGCATCAGTCCATCATCTGGATCAATATGAACCCGTGCAAATCAGTCCCTCACTGGATCAATATGACACCCCCCATGACAGGATGCTAGTCTTCCTCAGCCGGAGTCAATATAACCATGCATCAGTCCCTCTCAGCTGGAGTCAATATGACCATGCATCAGTCCCTCCACCTGGAGTCAATAATAACCAACAGAGTGTCATTCCCTCACTGATCATATGACCATGCTCAGTCCCTCACTGGAGTTCAATATGACGCAGTCAGCATACCCTCACTGGAGTCAATATGACCATTGCATCAGTCCCTCAGCCTGGAGTCAAATAATTGAACCCCCCCCATGCATCTCCGCAGCTGTGTCAAATACCATGCATCAGTCCCTCTCTGCCTGGATTCAATATGACCAGCATCATCCCTCACCTGGATCAATATGACTATGCACAGTCCCTCATCTGGAGTCAATATGACCATGCATCATAGTCCCTCACCTGGAGTCAATAGACCATGCTATCAGTCCCTCACCGAGTCAATATTACCATGCATCAGCCCTCATCCCTGGATCAATATACCAGTGCATCATCCCTCACCTGTGTCAATATGGACCAGTCTTCATCCCCTCTCACCCTGGAGTCAATATGACCAGTTGCAATCAGTCCCTCAGCCTGGGTCAATATAACCATGCATCATCCCTCAAGCCTGGAGTAAATATGACCAGTCATCAGTCCCTCAGCTAGTCCATATGAGACCATCATCAGTCCCTCAACCTGAGCAATATACCAGCATCATCCCTCAGCCTGGAGTCTATAAGACCAGTTCCCACTCAGTCCCTCACTGGAGTCCAATATGACCAGTGCATCAGTTCCCACACCTGATCAATATGGACCATTTTTTGCACATCCCTCAGCTGGAGTCAATATGACCAGTGCATCAGTCTCCTCAGACTAGTCAATATGACCAGTGCAAATCAGTCCCTCAGCCTGATCAATCTGAACATAAATCAGTTCCCCCAGCTGGAGTCATAACCAAGTCAATCATCCCTCACGGGAGTCAATATGACCAGTGCATCAGTCCTCAGCCTGGATCCAATATGACCATGCATCAGTCCTCAGCCTGGAGTCATATGACCAGTGCAACATCCCGCATCTGAGTCATATAACCAGTGCATCAAGTCCCTCACGAGTCCAATATACCAGTGCATCAGTCCCTCACCTGGATCAATATACCAGTGCATCATCCCTCAGCCTGAGTCAAAGAACATGCATCATCCCTCAGCCTGAGTCATATGAACATGCTCATCCCTCAGCCCTGGAGTCAATATACAGTGCATCAGTCCCCTCATCCTTGTCAATATACCATGCTATCAGTCCCCTCAGCCTGGTTCAATATGACCAGCATCAGTCCCTCAGCTGATCAAATCAACCAGGCATCAGTCCCCTCACCTGGATCAATATGACCAGTGCACAAGTCCGGGCCTTAGCCTGGATCTATAGACCAGTGCATCAGTCCTCACCGATCAATATGACCAGTGCATCACTCCTCATCCTGACAATTTGACCAGTGCATCAGTCCCTCACCTGGTCCAATATACCAGTGCAATCATCTCTCAGCCGAGGCAATAGACCAGTGCATCACCCTCACTAGTCAATATACCAATGCATCATCCCTCAGCTGATCAATATGACCATCATCATCCCCGCACTATTCAATATGACCTGTATCAGTCCCTCAGCCTGGAGTCATTATACCAGTGCATCATCCCTCCACCCTGAGTCAATATTACCAGTGCATCAGTCCCTCACTGAGTCAATATTACCAGTGCATCAGTCCCTAACCTGAGTCCATATGACCATGGCACATCCATCAGCCTGGATCATATACCATGCATCAGTCCCTCACTGGCGTCAATAGACCATGCATCATCCCTCAGCTGGATTCAATATGACCAGTCATCATTCCCCTCGCCTGAGTCAATAGACCAGTGGCATCAGTCCCTCACTGGAGGTCAATATTACCAGTGCATTCAGTCCCTCAGCTGGATCAATATGACCAGTGCATCATCCCTCAGCTGAGTCAATTACCATGCATCAGTCCCTCACCGGAGTCAATATGACCATTGGCATCATTCCCCTCAGCCTGATACAATATGACCAGTGCATCATCCCTCAGCCAGATCATATACCAGTGATCAGTCCCTCAGCCAGAGTCAATATACCAGTGCAATCATGTCCCCCTTCACCTGGAGTCAATATGACCAATGCATCAGTCCCTCAGCCTGATCAATAGACCATGCATCAGTCCCTCAGCTGAAGTCAATATGAACCAGTGCATCAGCCCCACCAGCGAGTCAATATACCATGCATCAGTCCCTCACTGGATCAATTGACCAGTGCATCCGTCCCCTCTCTGGAGTCAATATGACCAGTGCTCTCAGTCCCTCAGCTGCAGTCAATAAGACCATGCTGCAGTCCCTCAGCCTGGAGTCAATATGACTCAGTGCATCAGTTCCCTCAGCTGGAGTCAATATGACCATGCCATCATTCCCCCAGCACCTGGAGTCAATATGACCATGCCTCATCCCTCAGCTGGAGTCAATAGACCAGGCATCAGTCCCTCACTTATCAATATGACCATTGCATCATCCCTCTGCCGATCAATATGACCGTGCATCATCCCTCAGCCTGATCAATATGAACCAGTGCATCATCCCTCAGCCTGAGTCAATATGACCAGTTGCATCATCCCTCAGCCTGGAGTATATATGACCATCATCATTTCCCTCATCCTGGATCAATATTACCAGTGCATACATCCCAGCCTTAGTCAAAGACCATCAATCAGTCCCTCAGCCGGAGTTCCAATATAACATGCATCTTCTCTCAGCCTTGATCAATATGACCAGTGCCTCAGTCCCTCACTGGGGTACAATATACCATGCATCAGTCCCTCATCCTGGATCAATATAACCGTGCATCAGTCCCCACTGAGTCTAATATGACCAGTGCTTCAGTTCCCTCACCTGGGATCAATATGACCATGCATCATTCCCTCACCTGGAGTCATATGACCATCATCAGTCCGCACTGGAGTCAATACCATGCATCACCCTCTGGCCTGAGTCAATGAACCATCATCAGTCCCTCAGCGAGTCAATATACCGTATCAGTCCCTCAGCCTGAGTCAATATCCAGTTCATCAGTCCCTCAGCCTGGATCAATATGACCATGGCATCATCCCCAGCGGATCAATATGAACCAGTCATCATCCCCTCTCCTGATCAGATATGACAGTGCATCAGTCCCTCACCTTATCAATTTATGACCATGCATCAGTCCCCTCACCTGATCAATATACCTGCATCAGTCCCTCACTGAGTCAATATGACCAGTGCTTCATCCCTCATCTGGAGTCATTATGACCAGTGGCATCATCCCTCACCTGAGTCAATATTACCATGCATCATCCTCATCCTGAGTCAAATGACCCAGTGCATCATCCCTCCAGCCGGACAATATGACCATGCATCATCCTCAGCCGGATCAATATGCCAGTGCTCATCCCCTCAGCCTGGGTCAAATATGACCAGTGCATCATTCCCTCCACCTGATCAATTGACCATCAATCATCCCTCACTGATTCAATAGAACCATGCATCAGCCCTCACTGGAGTCCAAATGACCATTGCAACATCCCCTCAGCCTGGAGTCAATGAACCATGCTCTGTCCCCCTCAGCCTGGAGTCAATATGACCATGCATCAGTCCCCTCAGTCGCCTGGATTCAATATACCATGCAGCATCCCTCAGCCTGGTCAATATACCAGTGCATCAGTCCCTCTCCTAGTCTATATACAATGCTTCAGTCCGCCTCAGCTGGAGTCAATATACCAGTGCATTCATCCCTCAGCCTGGAGGTCAATATACCAGTGCAGCATCCTCAGCCTTTCAATATGACCATGCAAATCCCGCAGCTGATCAATATGAACCATGTGCATCTCCCTCAGCCGGATCAAGATGACCATGATTCAGTCCCTCACGGAGTCAATATACCAGTGCATCAGTCCCCTCAGCTGAGTCTTAGACCATATATCAGTCCTCACCTGATCAAGATGACCAGTGCATCAGTCCCTCACTGGAGTCAAATGAACCATGCATCCAGTCCCTCAGCTGGAGTCAATATGACCAGTGGCATCAGCCCTCAGCCAGGAGTCAATATACCATGCATTCCAGTCCCTCACCTGGAGTCAATATGAACCAGTGCACAGTCCCCTCAGCTGGATCAATATAACAGTGCATCAGTCCCTCAGCTGAGTCAATATACCAGTGCATCAGTCCCTCAGCCCGGAGTCAATATGACCAGTGCATCAGTCCCCTCCAGCCCCTGAGTCAATATGAACCATGCTCATCCCTCTCGCTGATCCATTACATGCATCAGTCCCCTCAGCCTGAGTCAATATACCAGTGCATCAGTCCCTCAGCCTGAGTGCAATATGACCAGTGCAATCAGCCCTCAGCTGGAGTCATATACCATGCTATCTCCCTCAGCCTGGTGTCAATATGACCAGTGCATCAGTCCGCTCACTGGAGTCATATGACCATGCATCAGTCCCTCACCTGGAGTACCACTATACCAGTGCATCATCCTCAGCCGAGTCAATATGACCATGCATCAGTCCCTCCACGAGTCACTAGACCATCATCATTCCCTCAGCCTGATCAAAACCATGCTCATCCCCTCAGCTGGATCAATAGACCAGTGCATCATGTCCCTCTCACTGGATCATAATCCATTGCATCAGTCCCTTCAGCTGACAATATGACCATGCATCATCCCTCACCTTTCAATATGACCATCTTCAGTCCCTCAGCCTGATCAATAGACCAGCATCATTCCCTCTCCTGGATTCAATAGACCATGCATCTTCCCAAGAAGAGAGACTCATTACATCAACTCCTTGTGATCTTCAACCATTCTTCTCTATATATAACTGAGAAAGTCACTGTTGGAGAAACGTGTTTACACTAAAAACGCAAGTGTTGCGAAAAACACGTGTTGCACAATGTTGCCAATAGTGTTGCTCAGTTTGCTCAAGTGTTCACAAGTGTTGCCCAATGTTGCACCAATTGATTTCCAAGTGTTGCTCAAGGTTCACAAGTGTGGCTCAAGTGCTGCACAAGTGTTGCACAAGTGTTGCACAAGTGTTGCTCAATGTTTGCTCAAGTGTTTGCACATTGTTGCTCCAAGTGTTGCACAAGTGGTCACAAGTTTTTGCTCAATTTGCTTAAGTTGCTTCAAGTGTTGCACAAGTGTTGCACTAATGTTGCTCAATTTTGCTCAGTGTTGCACAAGTGTTGCACAAGGTTGCTCAAGTGTTGCACAAGTTTGCACAAGTGTTGCACAATGTTTTCTCAATGTCACAATGTGACAAGTGTACCACAGTGTTCACAAGTGTTGCACAAGTGTTGCACAAGTTTGCCAAGTTTGCTCTAGGTTGCACATTTGCCAACAAGTTTGCTCAGTGTTGCACAAGTGTTGCCAAGTGTGCACAATGTTTGCTCAAGTTTGCACAAGTGTTGCACAAGCGTTTGCACAAGTGTTTGCACAAGTGTTGCTCAAGTGGTCTCAAGTGTTTGCACAGTTTTGCTCAAGTTTCTCAAGTGTTGCACAACGTTTGCTACAAGTGTTGCACAAGTGTGCTCAAGTGTTGCTCAAGTTTGCACAGTTTCCATAAGTGTTGCACAAGTGTTGCACAAGTTTCTCAAGTGACTAATTCATCAACTTGTCGTTCTCTGAACCATTTATTTACTAAAAATATCTAGATAAAAGATCCATTTATTTACATAACATACGATGATAAATGAAACCATTTTAGTTACTTAAAATAAATAATAAAATGAAACCATTGATTTACATAAATTATAACTATGAAAAATTACCATATATTACATTAAATAACTATGAGAAAATAACCATTTATTTACATAAAATAACTAATAAAAATGAACCATTTATTTACATAAGAATAACTTTGATAAAATGAACATTTTATTACATAAAATTACTATATAAAAGTAAACCATATATTTCGTAAAAATAACTATGATAAAATAACCATTTATTTTATAACTTAAAATAACTATAGAAATGAACATTATTATTTACATACATAACTATGATAAAATGAACCATTTATTTACATAAAATAACTATGATAAAATGAACCATATATTTACATAAAATAACTATGAGAAAATGAACCATTTATTTACATAAAATAACTATGATAAAATGAACCATATATTTACATAAAATAACTATGAGAAAATGAACCATTTATTTACATAAATAACTATGATAAAATGAACCATATATTTACATAAAATAACTATGAGAAAATGAACCATTTATTTACATAAAATAACTATGATAAAATGAACCATATATTTACATAAAATAACTATGAGAAAATGAACCATTTATTTACATAAAATAACTATGATAAAATGAACCATTTATTTACATAAAATAACTATGATAAAATGAACCATATATTTACATAAAATAACTATGAGAAAATGAACCATTTATTTACATAAAATAACTATGATAAAATGAACCATTTATTTACATAAAATAACTATGAGAAATTGAACCATTTATTTACATAAAATAACTATGATAAAATGAACCATATATTTACATAAAATAACTTTGAGAAAATGAACCATTTATTTACATAAAATAACTATGATAAAATGAACCATTTATTTACATAAAATAACTATGAGAAAATGAACCATTTATTTACATAAAATAACTATGATAAAATGAACCATATATTTACATAAAATAACTATGATAAAATGAACCATTTATTTACATAAAATAACTATGATAAAATAAATTCAGATTTATATAATATTTAGAAAGTAAACTGAAATATTAAAATTTCGAATTTTGTATGCCATTTTTCTGGCATTTTGGTTAAGTGTTGATGTTGTCACTATTGATGTTGTCACTGTTGATGTTGTCACTGTTGATGTTGTCACTGTTGATGTTGTCACTGTTGATGTTGTCACTGTTGATGTCGTCACTGTTGATGTGGTCACTGTTGATGTTGTCACTGTTGATGTTGTCACTGGTGATGTCACTGTTGATGTCACTGTTGATGTCACTGTTGATGTGGTCACTTTCTGGCACTTGTAATTATGTGCATTTTGTGTACGTGTTATGGCGGATTATTCTGAAAAAGTATCCATAAGTTTTTTTTTCTCTGAACTGAATGTTTTCAGGACTCACACGTCATGTTACACTACAACATGATTAACTCACCTCATGTGAAAGAAGGTACCAACACTGGTATTAGTTGGCCATTGTTATTGTATTTAATTATAATCAATATTCTCCGATTATTTATTAAAATATTTCTTTATGATCTGTGTAATATGTATCGTGACAACGTCACGATGGTTGAAGATTGTTGAAGCAGTTTACTACGATAATATTATACTAATACATCTAAGAATTCATATGTTTGAACTTATTCCCGAATTTCCTTAAGCAAAATAAATCTTCCCATTCGAATTTGTTTATATATAAGGCGATTGCAATTAAATTTTATAGTGACAGTGAGTTGTCATTTCTTTTTTTCAAATGGGTTAATAATTTTCAAGTTGGTTTGGCTTAGTCCCGTTCACACTTTCCTGCATCATTTTCATTGTTTTGAAGTTTGATTGCAAGAATTGTACAACATTTGCTAGTGTTGATCTGATCAATATGTTTGAGAATTTGCATTGCATCTGGTGATATTTTATTGAGATATCTTGTCATGAAACCTAGTATTGCCAGGGAATGTTACTGTCAGCTGATGCTCACCCTGTTGAGGAGGCGTGGAAATCTCACATTTAAACTAACACAGCAGGGAAATCAAGTAGGAATCTGTCAGCACTGGAGCTATTAAGGAAGATAGCACATAACTTCACAGCACATAGCTCCATAACAACTTCATAGTACATAGCTCCATAACAACTTCATATCACATAGCTCCATAACTTCTTTGGCCGGTATACCTAGCAGAAGTGCCCCATCTGACGCATCCAAATCAGATTCTTCCACCAGAGTCTGCTGCAGCTAGCAATCAGGTGGCCAACACTACCTGAACAAGTACTGGTCCAAAGCACCAAATAGCAGAGATATACCAGTGTTGGACTAAGGCGTGGAAGAGGATGTCGAGGAGAAAGAGGTAGCCACCCTCAGCAGTCTCGACTCGCCAACATAACCACAGTAATACGCCCATCAGGTCCATAATCATCAGGCTTACCAGCAGCAGATGATAGGGAAGTCAGCTGCTGAATCAGCGGTGAAACACGAGAGAAGCAGGAAATAGGAGACGACCCTCCAATGCACCTAGGCAGTGATCCCGCTGTTGACGAGTCACACCCCTGACAACTATCTGCGAGATATCAGATGCAATTATTGTCACAATAGGTGACACCAAGATGGCCGCTATCATGACAAAACAGAACTGGACAGACAGAATCACCAGTCAGTCTTTAGGCTGGTATTTTACTTCAGTGTCATAAGTGTTAACCAGGTAAATCAGCAACAGAGAAATACTCCTGATTGATCACCTTACCTCTTCAAGAGAAGAGTGGAGGTGAAGTGATCCTGCAAACTTCAACCCATACCAGCTACGGTTAATAATACCAGTAGAAATTAAAGCAAATCAGACCCGAGGAATTGAAGTTTAGCCTCAGCCCGCTAGATGGCAGTGCGGGCGGTAACACGCTCATGGTTCCTGGGTGTCTGAACAACCATAACCCCCACTTTTTAAGGGCTTTTCCCTCACATTAAGTATATTTCCTCCTTAAATCCCTGAGCCAATAAAAGGCTGTGGGCCCAGATAAGGTGAACCCAAGACTGATGAGAAGATGCGCTGAATAGCTAACATTACCTGTATCTCACATTTATCAGCCCTGCCTAGCATAGTGTAAATGACCTCTGTGGAAAGAGGTAAATGTAATCCCTATTTGCAAAAAGAACAGAAATCAGTAAATACAGACCAATGTCACTCACCGGCAAGATTATTGACACAAAATTTTAACTTCAAACGACAGCGTTTTTCAACTACTAGTCGCTTTTTGTGGCCGTCATTATGGCTACACACACACACACACACATGTAAGTCACGTGTACAAACATGGACACCTTCAGGAGACAGTGACGGGTCACCACCTGGAAAGATTGGTGTCAGGACGTAGTTCCTGCTGATTATATTATTTCTCAGGCGATTTTTCACAGTGGATGTTTTGCATATTGTGATATCACCTGTGTACCAGAATATATAATTACTTTTCCAGTCTTAGTGTGGTAAGTGGACTGTACTAGTTCAAGTGGTGGTGGGGGTGGGGGTAAACAATATACACAGCTTCAAGAATGGATATGATCAGTCCCTGTAGAATAGAAATCAACAAAATCGGTAAAATAAAGTTGCGAAGCTGGTCCAGGAGCTATGAATCAACCAGTGAAAAAATAATTTTATCAAGTAATTAGATGACAACTTTACCATATTGTCTGAGTACTTGTTTGTCTTCACTCAGCAGAATTATATTTTATGTACCAGTGTTGTTCATGTACCAGTGTTGTTCATGCACCAGTGTTGTTCATGTTGGTGTTGTTCATGTTGTTGTTCATGTTGGTGTTGTTCATGTACCAGTGTTGTTCATGTTGGTGTTGTTCATGTTGGTGTTGTTCATGTACCAGTGTTGTTCATGTTGGTGTTGTTCATGTTGGTGTTGTTCATGTTGGTGTTGTTCATGTTGGTGTTGTTCATGTTGGTGTTGTTCATGTTGGTGTTGTTCATGTTGGTGTTGTTCATGTACCAGTGTTGTTCATGTTGGTGTTGTTCATGTACCAGTGTTGTTCATGTTGTTGTTGTTCATGTACCAGTGTTGTTCATGTACCAGTGTTGTTCATGTTGGTGTTGTTCATGTTGGTGTTGTTCATGTACCAGTGTTGTTCATGTTGGTGTTGTTCATGTACCAGTGTTGTTCATGTTGGTGTTGTTCATGTTGGTGTTGTTCATGTTGGTGTTGTTCATGTAACAGTGTTGTTCATGTTGGCGTTGTTCATGTACCAGTGTTGTTCATGTTGGCGTTGTTCATGTACCAGTGTTGTTCATGTTGGTGTTGTTCAGTACAGTGTTCATGTGTTGTTCATGTACCAGTGTTGTTCATGTTGGTGTTGCTCATGTACCAGTGTTGTTCATGTTGGTGTTGTTCATGTACCAGTGTTGTTCATGTCAGTGTTGTTCATGTCAGTGTTGTTCATGTACAACACTGACTGTTAATGTAAAGATGAATATCAGTATTGTTTTTGGTTGTGTTCATTCATCATAGTGAACATGAATGTTGTTCTTGTATGTGTTCATCATAGTGAACATGAATGTTGTTCTTGTATGTGTTCATTCATCATAGTGAACATGAATGTTGTTCTTGTATGTGTTCATTCATCATAGTGAACATGAATGTTGTTCTTGTATGTGTTCATTCATCATAGTGAACATGAATGTTGTTCTTGTATGTGTTCATTCATCATAGTGAACATGAATGTTGTTCTTGTATGTGATCATTCATCATAGTGAACATGAATGTTGTTCTTGTATGTGTTCATTCATCATAGTGAACATGAATGTTGTTCTTGTATGTGTTCATTCATCATAGTGAACATGAATGTTGTTCTTGTATGTGATCATTCATCATAGTGAACATGAATGTTTTTTCTTGTATGTGTTCATTCATCATAATGAACATGAATGTTGTTCTTGTATGTGTTCATTCATCATAATGAACATGAATGTTGTTCTTGTATGTGTTCATTCATCATAGTGAGTAGTAGTGTGTTTGTAGTGATGCATGTGTGTACACATGTATGTATGTGTGTTGGTAGTAGTGTGTTTGTAGTGATGTGTATGTGTACACATGTATGTGTATGAGTGTGTTGGTAGTAGTGTGTAGTGATGCATGTGTGTACACATGTATGTATGTGTGTATGTGTGTTGGTAGTAGTGTGTTTGTAGCGATGTGTGTGTGTGCGCACATGTTTGTATATATGTGTGTTGGTAGTAGTGTGTTTGTAGTGGTGTGTATGTATACACATGTATGTATATGTGTGTTGGTAGTAGTGTGTTTGTAGTGATGTGTATGTGTACACATGTATGTAAATATGTGTGTTGGTAGTAGTGTGTTTGTAGTGATGTGTATGTGTACACATGTAAATATGTGTGTTGGTAGTAGTGTGTTTGTAGTGATGTGTATGTGCACACATGTATGTATGTGTGTTGGTAGTAGTGTGTTTGTAGTGATGTATATGTGTACACATGTATGTATATATGTGTGTTGGTAGTAGTGTGTAGTGATACATGTGTGTACACATGTATGTATGTGTGTATGTGTGTTGGTAGTATGTGTTTGTAGCGATGTGTGTGTGTGCGCACATGTTTGTATATATGTGTGTTGGTAGTAGTGTGTTTGTAGTGGTGTGTATGTGTACACATGTATGTATATATGTGTGTTGGTAGTAGTGTGTTTGTAGTGATGTGTATGTGTACACATGTATGTAAATATGTGTGTTGGTAGTAGTGTGTTTGTAGTGATGTGTATGTGTACACATGTAAATATGTGTGTTGGTAGTAGTGTGTTTGTAGTGATGTGTATGTGTACACATGTATGTATGTGTGTTGGTAGTAGTGTGTTTGTAGTGATGTATATGTGTACACATGTATGTATATATGTGTGTTGGTAGTAGTGTGTTTGTAGTGATGTGTATGTGTACACATGTATGTATATATGTGTGTTGGTAGTAGTGTGTTTGTAGTGATGTGTATGTGTACACATGTATGTATATATGTGTTAGTAGTAGTGTGTTTGTAGTGATGTGTATGTGTACACATGTATGTATATATGTGTGTTGGTAGTAGTGTGTTTGTAGTGATGTATATGTGTACACATGTATGTATATATGTGTGTTGGTAGTAGTGTGTTTGTAGTGATGTGTATGTATTACAAAAAAAGTAATTTTTAAAGAAGATGGAAAGATTTACTCCTTTTGTAATAAAGAGTTCGGGATACATAAATACACACAAAAATAAATTAATCTTTATTATAATATAAAAATCAACTGTCTTTTGTTTAGAGGTATTTGAACTAACATATGATAATATATACATGTTACTATAATAAATTATAATTAGCATTTTACTAAAATAATAAATAATAATTCGTGACCCTACACAGGGTACAACTCTCTTGACACTGTCATATATATATATATATATATATATCTATGCTAAAATAATAAATTAAGTAACATTTAAAATAATATATTACAGTCAACTGTTTCTCACGACACTTATCCGGTCGAGGCCAGTCACATGACACTATTCAGTGTACACTACAACCAGGCCATCTTCAGTGTCACACGACACCCTTTTCATCTCAGTGTTCCACTACGGTCCTGTGCATATCTCAGTGTTCCACTCCATCATACGCCCTAAGATTCACACTACGGTCCTGGCCCAGTTCAGTGTAACACTCCAACCTTGTCTTCATGTAATGTCCCACTAAACAGTATCCTATGACTCCGACCCACAGTTGACAAGCGTAGACGGTGAGTCCACAGACATCACCGGTAGTCCAGTAAATCCTCTCCAAAGCCGGTTGACAAGATAGGTACGATTAGGTGTTCAAGTCCCTACTGGGTAATTTACCCTGAGGAGTTCAGGTACTTAATTTGAAGCCATAGACGTGTACATTGGGTGGCCCGGGTACCACTGCCAGGTGCGTTCCGAGGTGTTCGGGTAAAACACTGCGGGCGTACCGTGAGCACTCGGTACATACTGTTTCAAAAGCCATAGACTGTACCCTTTTAGGGGGGGCAGGTACCTACGCTTAGGTGCTACGTGAGCGCCAGGTACAAATTTTGCGAAGCCAGAGACGTTCGTTAGGTGGTCAGGTACCTACTGCTAGGTGCGTATCCTGAGGCACTCAGGTCATCGTTACTAAAGCCATAGACTGTACCCTTAGGTGGTCGGACCTACGTTAAATTTTGCGCACCGTAGGCACTCGGGGAACTTACTGCCAAGGCCGGCTCAGCAGCCCCACATTGGTTTGATGACGTACCCAGTGGCTGGGGGGGCCGGCGCATTTTAACTATTTAACCGCTAGTTTGGCAGGGGGCCGCAACATATTTACACTGTAGTAAATATGTTGTTGGTAGTAGTGGGGTTTGTGGGAGTATAGTGTAATGAAAGGAAAAGTAAACATAAAAAAAAATTTTGATGATGACAAAATAATTCAGAGTAAAGAAGAGCACATTTTCCTGGTACAGCTGTCAGCTTGACTGCTCTGCTGTCACACATTCCGTTAAACTCTCTTGCACCCACCTGGTGAGGAAAACTAAGTAAGCCCCAAAGATGGGGACCGACTGTACCGGCCTTTAAAAACTGTCTGCTTTCACGGTTAAGGAACTTTAAGCAACGAAAACGATGAACGTTCTCCTCCCAAAGCATTATCAGGGACTTTTAGGCATCCCCCAAGAGCTTATGGTGGGCACGGGGGGGGGGAATGAAAGGGGTCTTCTGAATTTCAGGGGCTGACTTCTACTCTACCATCGTAGATAAATTTTCAAAAACACGGATGAGTATCAATTGGCATGGAATATTTGCATGATGTGTCTAATTTTTTTTTCTTGGGTAAGGGTAAGGAATGTACCTTTTGGGGCAACAGCAACACATCCAAAGTTTCAGTGGTTATGGAACGTACACCACGAGCAGGGGAATGGAGGGAGGGGGCCCCTTATGGGGAATGCCGAAGGTCAGCACACTGAAAATGACCCTAGGAGCCGATACCACATATGTTACTTTGGGTAACCAAAACACAGGTTTTTTTTCACTTGGGGGGCAGAGGAAGACGTGCCGTTTTTTTGGGACTCTTATGACACATGGGGAAACAATCCCCAGGGACAGGAGCCTGGCTCAGGAGACAGCTGCTGGGGAACCCATTAGAACCACGGATTTAAGGGATGAAGGGGAAAAGGGGGTAAGGCCTAGGGAGTGAGGGTCGACGGCAGGGTGGTTTTGGAGACGTTGTTACCTACCAGTGGAAAGGGGGGGGGGGAATATCGCCGTCAACGGGCCGTTAGTAATGCAAGTCAGCTCAGGAGGGGATTTTTGGGGGCTGTGCTAAATTTTTTTGGAAGGTCGTGGCTTGGTGTGGAAAGTGATGTGAGGTCAGGTGATGAAAAGGGTGAGGATGAACAAAGCAGGGTAAGGAAGACTTGAGTGGGGTTTCAAAAGGAAGCAATGTGGGGGGGGAGGTCCATCAAGAAGATGGGGTTAAAGAAGAAATGTATTAGAGGGTAGCTCCCGCAAAGACAGGGGGGGCATCAGACATGGACGAGGTCCTCCACCACGCAGGGCCGGGGAAGAAGATGTGGGCAGCTGGGTTTGCAAAGGCAATCGGGGAGGGGGGGGGGGCAATGGAAGCTGGGTGGAAGGGGCAGGGGGGGGTTGGGGGGGCAGGAACGAGGGTTGTAAAAAGAACCGAGCCCTAAAAGGAGGACCAAGAAAGCCTCCGGCACGGGGGAAAAGCCGCCTTTCTGAAAAATTTCAGTGTGAAACTTTCAATGAAAGGGTTTAAAAAAACGAGGTCAAGGGGGTAGGGTTTTTAGAGGGGTTTTGGGGAAATTTTTGCATTGATGTCTTTTTTTTTTCGGGAACAAAACCCATGGGTTGGATGGAGCTGTTGTTGAAAGGTATGGGTTGTTTACATTTGCTTTGGGGTTGAAAGGGGGTGTGGCGTGGCGGAAAAGGGAGACCAGCCCTTGCGTATCCGGGGTTGGGGAGGAGGGGGGGGGGGGGAGGTTTCGGGGTGGGGGGGTTTTTTGGGGGGCCAGGGGGGTTTTAGTTTGTAGGTGTGTACTGCCAGCAACTGAACACTAGGGGAAAGGGTGGATTTTGTACGCGATTTTTCTGGTAATCATTTGAGGGGTTTTACCTGTTTTTTTCGGTTTTGGGGGGTTTGGGAATGGGCTGGGAAAGGGTGAGTGGTTCCGAGGGGGGGGGTTGTGTTTGGGGTCCTGGGGGGGATTTTTTTGCGAGATGTTGGAGCAGTAATGGGGGGGAAGTAGGGATTTGGAGGGGGAGCACATTTTTTCGAGGGATATGGGGAAAGGGTTAATGGATTTTTAGGCGGGGCATAGGTTGGAGAGGGTAGGACTTGATGGGGGTTTTTCTGATCACGTGCTGTTATAGCAATTTGGGGGTAGATGGCATAGTGAGGGTTTATGCGGATTTGGGAAATTAAATGTGGGGCTATTTAGGGAAAAATAAACCAGGGGGGTTTGAAGATTGGGGGAAATCCTTGTGGGAGACTGGGAAATGGAAAATGGATTTGCTGGATTGGGGGGAAATGGGGGTAAAGTTGAAATAGGAAATTTTTTTAAAAGTACGGGGAAAGGGAGGGGGCAGGTGAGCTAGGGCCTACAAAATTATCTGGGGGTCATTAAATACGTTAGAAAGGGGAATGTGGGGCGGGTGAGGACAGGGAACGTTGCGAAATAGTTGGGGAAATTCACAATAAAAAAATTTAGGCAATTCGAGTTGGGCAGGGTTGGGAGGTTTTAAAGGGGGAGATAGGCCATCGGTTTGTATTAAGATTTAAAACGGCGGGCAAGACCACCTGGCGTATATTGAGGCGGGAACAGGGGGGGGGGTTTTGAGGGGGGTCAAGGCCTTCCACCAGGGAAAATATTAGTTTGTATGCAATTTTGGTTTTGGGAGAAGTGGGGGAGGGTGGGAGGGGGGTGGGTGAGGGGCGGGTTTGGGTAAGGGTTAATAAAAATTAAGGGGCAGGACCGTAACAGAAAACGAGGTAGTATTACTGTAGAGGATGGGGGGGCATTTTTGGATGGGCCAGGGGAAAAACCCCCGGCAAGACGACACCAAAAAAGATTTTTTTTAGGATCTTGGGGGGGTGTACGGCATTGTTTGGGGGGGGTTTTGAATTTTAGTTAAATTTGGAGGAGGGGAAATCACAAAGAACGGGTGTCACGGTTTTAGTGCCCAAAAAAGGAAAGCCGATTTTGAATGATTACGGGCGATTATTAATGTGCCGGGTTACAAATTTTTGCTAAGGTTTTGGGCAACAAATAGGGAAAATTTTTGGGGTTTTTTGTTACATGGGGGCATTGGGGAATTTCCCGGGAAAAAAGGGTGAGGGTGGACATGGGGGTGATTTGGGGTTTTTGGGATTTTCGGGAGGGGGGAAAACTAGGTTTAGATTTGGGGAATGCTTTGATTGCGTGACAGAGATTTCTTAGGGGTTTGCTTAGAGAGGTTGGGTTTTCGGGAGGGGGGATGAGGTGGGTAACCCCTTTAGAGGGGGTGAGGTGAGGGTACAGGTCAAGGGGGGGTTGGGTGAAAGTGTACCAATGGAGGAGTTTTAACAGGGGTGTCCATGCACAGCTGCTCTTTGCGTGTGGGGCAGAATCCTTTTTATGAGTCGTTGAGGGGGGTAAGAACAATCAGGAATGAAGGGGGTGCAAAGGGGCATCGTTTGGGGATGGATGATCACTGTTTATGCTAAGGGGGAAGGGGGAGTTAAGGAGGGGGGGGAAAAATGATTCAAGTTTGGGAAAAAATACCGGAAGAGATTTAAAACGGTGAAATCAAGGTTTCTAGAGGTCGGTAAATTTGGGTAAGGGGGGGGGGTTGGGATAGGGGTTTGGGTGGACGTGGGTTACAGAATCAAGGTATGGGGATTGGTTTTTGGGGGGAAGTGCAGGGAGCAGAAGGTAAATTTCGGGGTCGTCAGGGGAAGGTTTTAAGTTACTAGGGGGTTAAAATCGAGGGACTTACTTTACCAAGGGATGGTGGTAAATTTACTTGCTATAAAGCAAGGGATGGGGGGGGGCAAGGTTTTTTTTTTTCCCTTAGAGGTACGAAAATATTTTGGAAATGCAGAGGGGGGGGTGGGGGGGGGATTGGGGGGGGCATGGTTAATAAGGAGGGAGTTATGACGGGTGTGCGGGGGAGGGGGTTTAGGTTTGTTGACTTTAGACTGAGAGTCATGGCTGATATATCAAGGGGGAGGTAATGAGGGAAGGGGGGGGGGGCGCAAAATAGGAAGATTTTGGAAGGCACGTAAATGGGGGAGTGGGGGAAAGGGAATTGAGGGTTTGTAAATATTTGAGATTTTTTTTGCAGTGCAACAGGTGGGTAAAACAAAGTGAAACGGTTGGGGAGGGTATGAAAGTCAAGGAATTTTCAAGGGGTAGCCGTTATCCAAAGTATATTGGGGGGTTTTTATGGGAAAAATTTTAGTAAGCTTTGGGAACCGGCTAGAGTAAGAGAATTTTATATAGGTTTTCAGGGGGTTCGGGTTCCAGGGGGTGTTTCGTAATGGGATTTTTGGAAGAGGCTTTTTGTCATTTTTGTGGGGAGTTGAAAGGCTTTCATGTGGTTTTTTTTTGTACCCCTTGGGGGGGGTGAGATCATGGAGGGTGGGGGGTTTTCAACTGTTGGGGGGGGGTCGTTTGTCGCTTTTAAAGGGGAAAATACTGGATGTAGGGGGAGTGCTAGGGGTTAGGAAGGGGTAAATGTAACATAGTGGATTATCGGGCATTTCATGGGGGAAAAGGGGTTAAGGGGGGATAAAGAGGGTAAAAACGTTGGGGGGCCAGATTCTATAGGACGAAGTTAGGAAAATTGGTTTATGGGGCGTCTGGGGAAAAAAATTTCCCGAAGGTTAAAAGGAAACCCCACGTGGGGTTCCCTTGGGCGGGGTCCCTAGGGGGGACAAAGGGGTGGGGCTCCTTAAGGGGGGATGTAAAGGGGGGGGGGGTTTTTTTGTTTTTCTGGAACTGATGTGTGTAAGAGGAAGGTATGAAATTGGTATGGATGGTAAGCCGTTTTAAGAAAGTTTGCATATGAGATATAAGTTGGTTTTCCAGGGTACTTTTCAAGCCTGATGGTTATGTTCACTGGGTTAAAATTTCCTTTAAAACCCGGGGTACCGACCCTTTTAACTGTTTTTTTAATAATTAGTTGACACTTGGGATCAACACAAAATTTTTCTGGGTATGTTCATTCTTTTTGGGGGCTGGGGACATTACAGCAACCTTAGTCTTATAACTAAAATCTGGTTTTATTTAATCCGGTTCTTTAAATTTTTACATAGCCTAGTATTTTGCCCTACTATGGCAGTGGGGTATTTTCTTGTATTTTGAGTGTGAACTACAAATTTCAAAAGTTTTTTAAGTTTGTAATTCGGTTTAAAATTAAAATTTTATATCATAGGGGGGGTAATATTCACTTATTACATGTATGTGTCTAGGAAATTAATGTTTTAATCTGTTTTAGTCTGTGAAAATTTGGGGTTTTGTCTTGTCATGCACACCAACTTTTAGTTTGATGAGGGGCAGGGATACCTTTCATTAGGTAATTCAATGTATGTATTTAGAAGGGGGCTTTACAAACGGGGAGGGGGGGTAAATGCAGCGTGTTGCACGGTAATAATATTATTATAAAAGGAGGGGTTTTTAGGTTTTTGTATAGGGTTTTGGGGGGGAGTATATGGTTGTAATTTGGGCCCTTTATCTATGGTTTCTTAAAATGTACCGGGATTTTTCACTAGGGTTTTTTTAAAAACCCAGTATGGTTTTTAAATTTTTTACTATAACATTATTGTATTTGCCTGTTTATAAAATTCGTATTGTAAGGATGTGGAAGGTTTGGGTTCAAAATTCTGGGGGTTTTGTGTTAGGTATGGGGCTCCTGTTTAGGGGCCCAATACTTTTGACTGGGAAATAAACTATATTATTTGTTTTTTTATACCGATCTGAGTTTTATATTAATTTTAAATTTAAATATATTTTGTGTGTGTGTTGTATGTGTATATATATTTTATAAAATATATATATAATTATATATAGATTTAAAAATATGTATGTGTAGTATGTATTGTCATCAATACTAAGTACTTCTATAAAGTTACAGTGGATGTGGTTGGTTTATTGACTATTTTGTAATGTTGGTGTTTAATTTCATGTTCGGAGAGGTATGAAGTTCACTGTATGTACCTTTTATTTATTTTCACTGTGGTTTGTTTTGTAAGTAATACAATGTATTATGTATATGCAGTTTTTTAAATAAAATATAAAAAAAAGTTCCGTGGTACAGCTGTCACATCTTTAAATATTCACAAGTTACACAAACAATGTTCTCAAATTACTGTAAACCAACATTTTTTTGTCTTATATATTCTGAATATTGAAGCAAATACTCATATCTAAATTTCCCATATATTGTCTCTGCTACATTGTTTAATCATGTGGACGAGTACATGTATGTCTATGAGAATGTGTACACATGTATGTGTACATAAGTGTTCGTGGGATGGGCTTTGGAGTGATATATTTGTGTGTATGTATGTGTGATCTCAGACATATTATTGTGGTAGGAGATAACTGTGTACATTGTTGTGTGCGTATTTGTAGTACATGGGATTGCGTGTGATTTTTTATGTATGCAAGTGTATGTATAATGATGTATGAGTAAGGTGAATGTGTTTAAACGTATAAATATTTGTGAAAATACTTATATATGTGTATGCAAACAATTTCTGTGCTTGTTAGGCTTTCAGTGCAAAATGTAAAAGACGGATAAATAAACAAAAATGAAAGCAGTGTAATATTTAACATAGTTATGATGGTGGTGGACAAATTAACCAATATTTGGGTATTCATCTGCAATAATAAAACACTCACAAATACTTTTAAACAGCTAAATAAGTAAAAAAACAACTTGTTCTCAGTATATTTTCATAGTGTAACATAAAAGGATTTCCAAAATTTATGTTAATTAGCCTCTCGGAGGTGGCGGAACTGTGAGGCAGCTTGGTGGCGTCTAGCTGACCTACGGTCGCGGCTGTCTTGATGGGTGTAATTACTGGACGCAGTTTTCTGTGTGTGTCACCTCCAGTAATTCCACCCACCTGGACAGTCTCTACCGTAGACCAGCTAGACAAGACCAAGTTTCCATGCAGCGAGGTCACTGAAGGTGGCAACCGCTGACTCTGGGGAAGTGGGGAAGGGAGTCCACCTGAGGTGACACTAGTGGACTCCTGGAGACACTGATCCGGGGAAGGCACCGCTGACTCTGGGGAAGTGGGGAAGGGAGTCCACCTGAGGTGACACTAGTGGACTCCTGGAGACACTGATCCAGGGAAGGCACCGCTGACTCTGGGGAAGTGGGGAAGGGAGTCCACCTGAGGTGACACTAGTGGACTCCTGGGGACACTGATCCGGGGAAGGCACCGCTGACTCTGGGGAAGTGGGGAAGGGAGTCCACTCAGGTGACACAAGTGGACTCCTGGAGACACTGATCCGGGGAAGGCACCGCCGACCTTAGGGAAATGGGGAAGGGAAGACATCCGGAGCGAGCGGATGGATTCCTGGATACATGAACTTGGGGAAGGTTGTTGTTGAGGCTGACCTTGGGTAAGTGGGGAAGGGGAGACATCCGGAGCGAGCGGATGGATTCCTGGATACATGAACCTGGCAAGGCAAGAATACATGCAGTTGAGGCTGACCTTGGGTAAGTGGGGAAGGGAAGATATCCGGCGGTAGACGGAAGGATTCCTGGATACATGATCCTGGGAATGGCAAGAATACCGCTGACCTTGGGGAAGTGGGAAAGGGAGTCCACTCAGGTGACATAAGTGGACTCCTGGAGACACTGATCCGGGGAAGGCACCGCCGACCTTAGGGAAATGGGGAAGGAAAGACATCCGGAGCGAGCGGATGGATTCCTGGATACATGAACTTGAGGAAGGTTGTTGTTGAGGCTGACCTTGGGTAAGTGGGGAAGGGGAGACATCGGAGCGAGCGGATGGATTCCTGGATACATGAACCTGAGCAAGGCAAGAATACATGCAGTTGGAAGGCTGACCTTGGGTAAGTGGGAAGGGGGATACATCCGGGAGCGAAGCGGATGGTTCCTGGATACATGAAACATGAGCAAGGCTAGAATACATGACGTTGAGGCATGATCCTAGGGTAAGTGGGGAAGGGAAGATATCGTGCGGTAGACGGAATGGATTCTGGATACATGATCCTGCGGACGGCAAGAATACCGACTGACCTTGGGGAAGTGGGAGGGGAGTTCACCTGAGGTGACATAAGTGGATTTCTGAAGACACTGATTCGGGGGAAGGCACCGCCGACCTTAGGGTGAAATGGGGAAGGGAAGACATCCCCAGAGCGAGCGGATGGATTCCTGGATTACATGAACTTGAGAGGTTTGTCGGGGGTGACCTTGGGTAAAAAGTGGGTGGAAGGGGAGACATCCGGGAGCGAACGGATGGATCCCTGGATACATGACCTTGGCAAGGCAAGATTCATGCAGTTGAGGCTGACTTGGGTAAGTGGGGAAGGGAGATATCCGGCGGTAGACGGAAGGATTCTGGATACATGAACCTGGGGACAGCAAGAAGGTAAACTGGTTGGTGAGGATCGACCTCTAGGGATGTGAGGAAGGGAAACATCGGAGGCAGACAGGATGGATTCTGGGCACATGAACCTGAGGGGAAGGCTGAGGCTGGAGGCAGAGAGAGAAAGAGAGGCGAGGCTGACCTTAGGTAAAATGTGGAAGGGGAGACATCCGGGGGCCACGGATGAATTCCTGGACACATGAACCTGGGGAAGGCGAGGGGGGGGAACTTAAAGACGAACCACTGGCCTCCACGTGCAAGGTCTGGTCAACTCAGAGATAACTCTGAGGCTGGACAGTGTCGAAATTATTATATTTCATTATAATTATTATTATTTGTTATTATTATTATTATTAGTTTTATTATTAATTATTATTGTTATTATTCTTGATTTGGCATTACAAAGCGTCAACCAGCCTCCCTGACAGTAGCATCGGTGGTGTTATTCCCACTTCAGCCCTCCATGGACAGTTTTAGCATCGGTGGTGGTTCTTCCCACTTCAGCCTCCATGACAGTAGCATCGGTGATGTTATTTCCCACTCCAGCCTCCCTGACAGTAGCATCGGTGGTGTGATTCCCACTTATCCTCCATGACAGTAGATCGCAGTGGTGTTATTCCCACTTCAGCCTCCTTGACAGTAGGTATCGGTGATGTTATTCCACTCCAGCCTTGACGTAGCATCGTGGTGTTATTCACTCAGCCTCCATGACAGTAGCATCGGTGGGTATATTCCCACTTCAGCCTTCCCAGACAGTAGCATCGGTGGTGTTATTCCCACTCCAGCTCCATGCAGTCGCATCGGTGGTGTTATTCCCACTTCAGCCTCATGACAGTAGCAGCGGTGATGTATTCCCAATCCAGCCTCCCCTGACAGTAGATCGGTGGTGATGTTATTCCCACTCCAGCCTCCATACAGTTAGCATCGGTGATGTTATTCCCACTCCAGCTCCCTGACAGGCATTGGTGGTGTTATTCCCACTTCAGCCTACCTGACAGTTGCCATTGGTGGTGTTAAACCCCCTCCCGCCCCCCCTCCATGACAGTAGCATGTGGTGTTATTCCCCACTTCAGCCTCCCTGACAGTGCATCGGTGGTGTTATTCCACTTCAGCCTCTGACAGTAGCATCGGTGGTTGTATTTCACTTCAGCCTCCCTGACAGTAGCATCTGTTGGTGTTTTTCCCACTTCAGCCTCCCTGACAGTAGCATGGTGGTGTTATTCACCCACTCAGCCTCACTGACCAGTAGCATCAGGTGGTGTTATTCCCACTTCAGCCTCCCTGACAAGTAGCATTGGTGTGTTATTCCCACGCCAGGCCTCCTGACAGTAGCATCGGTGGTGTTATTCCCACTTCAGCCTCCCTGACAGTAGCATTGGTGGTGTTATTCAACCAGCATCCCTGACAGTAGCATCGGTGGAGTTATTCCCCACTTCAGCCTCCATGACCGAGCATTGGTGGATGTTTATTCCCTATTCCTGCCTCCCTTGACGTAGCATCGGTGGTGTAATTTCATACTCAGCCTCCATGACACAAGTAGCATCGATGGTTTTATTCCCAATCCAGCCTCCTGACAGTAGCTATTGGTGGTGTAATTCCCAATCCTGCCTCCTGACCGTAGCATTGGTGGTGTTATTCCCACTCCAGCCTCCTGACCGTAGCATCAGGTGGTGTTAATCCCACTCCAGCTCCCTGACATTAGCCATTGGTGGTGTTATTCCCATCAGGCCTCCTGACAGTAGCATCGGTGTGTTATTACCACTCTAGCCTCCTGACAGTAGCATCGGTGGTGTTATTCCACTCAGTCTCACTGACAGTAGGCATCGGTGGCGTTTATTCCCACTCAAGCCTCCATGACAGAAGCAGGGTGGTGTTATTCCCACTCAGCCTCCCTGACAGTAGCATCGGAGGTGTTATTCCCACTACAGTCTCACCGTCACCTAGCATCGGTGGTGTTATTCAACTCCGTCTCCCAGCAGTAGCAATCGGTGGTGTTATTCCACTCCGTCTCAATGACAGTAGCATCGGTGGTGTTATTCCCACTCCCAGTCTCCCTGGACAGTAGCATCGGTGGTATTATTCTCCACTCCAGCCTCCATGCAGACAGATGGGTGGTGTTATTCCCACTTCCAGCCTCCCTGACAGTTGCATCGGTGGTGTTATTCCCATTCAGCCTCCATGACAGTAGCATCGGTGGGGTTATTCCCACTCCAGCCTCCCTTAACGTAGCATTGGTGGTGTTATTTCCCACTCCAGCCTCACCTGATCAGTAAACCAGTGTGTGTTATTCCCCTCATCTCCCTGAACAGTAGCCATGGTGATGTTATTCCACTCAGCCTCCCTGACACGTAACCATGGTGGTGTTATTCCACTCTAGCCTCCATAAACAGTAGCCATCGGTGGTGTTATTCCCACTCCAGCCTCTCTAACAGTAAGCATCCGGTGCAGTTATTCCCACTCCAGCCCCTCCATAACAGTAGCATCGGTGGTGTATTCCACTCCAGCTCCCTGACAGTAGCCTGATGGTGTTATCCCACTCCAGCACTCCCTGCAGTACGCCATGGTGGTGTTATTCCAACTCAGCCTCCCTGACAGGTAGCCATGATGGTGTTATTCCACTCCAGCCTCCCTGACAGTAGCCATGATGGTGTTATTTCCCTCTCCAGCCTCCTGACAGTAGCAATGATGGTGATATTCCCATCAGCCTCCCTGACAGTAGCATGAGGTGTTATTCCACTCCAGCCTCCCTGACAGTAGCCATGATGGTGTTATTCCCACCCCCCCCCCCCCCCCCCCCCCCCCCCCCCCCCCCCCCCCCCCCCCCCCCCACCAGCCTCCCTGACAGAGCCATGGTGGTGTTATTCCCACTCCAGCTCCTGACAGTAACCATGGTGGTGTTATTCCACTCCAGCTCCTGACAATAACCATGTGGTGTTATTCCCCACTCCAGCCTCCTTACAGTACACATGTTCTTGTGGGGTTATTCCTACTCGGGAATAACACGTCAGTGGCATCTCGCGGGGTGCGTGGGTGTGCCACCCACTTTTATCATAATATGAAAAAAAATCCCCAAAAAGGAAATACTTTCTATATTACCCCCCCCCCCCAAACCCCCCACCACTCACACATAATCACTTCTTTGCAGAGGCGCTCAGACACAACAGTTTAGAAGCATATATGAAGTAATATTAGATACTCTTCCAAACTGCCAATATCCCACTTCGAATGGGTGAAACTGGTTGTCACAAGACTCAGTAAAAATGAGTCCTTTCGCTGTTGGAGGGGATAAGCCTTAAGTAGGGTGTGTACATGCGGCGAATAAAGGTTCACGTGCTCTGTTTGCATGCCACACATTATGTACTTGTAGTTATTCAGCTGTTGTTGCGTGTTGTTGCTCCGTTTTTGCGTAAATACTTGCGCTCTTTCACGGTGACGTGCTTGCTGTGTTGACGTGCTTGCTGCGTTAGACGTGCTGCCTGTTTTGCGTGCTTGCTGTGTTGACGTGGCTTGCTGTGCTGGAAGTGCTGATGTGTTGAACGTGCTTGCTGTGTTGACGTGCTTGCTGTGTTGACGTGCTTGCTGTGCTGACGTGCCTGCTGTGTTGACGTGCTTGCTGTGTTGACGTGCTTGCTCTGTAGTTAAATTGAATGTAAGTTTACACTGCTTGTTACTGCCAAGCACTTCAAAAACTTACCAAAAACAGTGTTCTCCCACAAATGGCATGATCGTCTCCCCTGGCAGGTATGTTGTGTCTCCCACACTGAACATTGGACTGTTCTCCCTGGCAGGTATGTAGTGTCTCTCACACCTGCATGACTGTCTTCCTGGCAGGTATGTAGTGTCTCCCACACTGGCATGACTGTCTCCCCTGGCAGGTATGTTGTGTCTCCCACACTGGCATGACTGTCTCCCCTGGCAGGTATGTTGTGTCTCCCACACTGACATGACTGTCTCCCTGGCAGGTATGTAGTGTCTCCCACACTGGCATGACTGTCTCTCCTGGCAGGGTATGTAGGTCTCCCACATGGCAATGACTGTCTCTCCTGGCAGGTATTGTAGTGTTCCCACACTGGATGACTGGTCTCTCCTGGCAGGTATGTAGTGTCTCCCACACTGGCATGACTGTCTCTCCTGGCAGGTATGTAGTGTCTCCCACACTGACATGACTGTCTCTCCTGGCAGGTATGTAGTGTCTCCCACACTGGCATGACTGTCTCTCCTGGCAGTATAGTAGTGATTCGCCCATCTGGCATGACTGTCTCCCCTGGCAGGTATGTAGTGTCTCCCACACTGGCTGATGTCTCCCTGGCAGGTATATTGTGTCTCCCTCATTGTCATTACTGTCTACCCTGGCAGGTATGTAGGTGTCTCACAACAATGGCATGACTGTCTCCCTGGGCGGTATGTTGTGTCTCCCACACTGGCTGGACTGTGTTCCCTGGCAGGTTTGTGTGTACCACACTGGCATGACTGTCTACCCTGGCAGAGTATGTAGTGTCTCCCACACTGGCCATGACATGTCTCCCTGGCAGGTATGTTGTGTTCCCACCACTCTGGCATTACTGTCTCTCCTGGCAGGTGTTGTAGTGTCTCCCACCACTGGCATGGTCTGTCTCTCCTGGCTGGTATGTAGTGTCTCCACACTGCATGACTGTCTCTCCTGGCAGGTATGTAGTGTCTCCCACACTAGCATGACTGTCTCTCCTGGCAGGTATGTAGTGTCTCCCACACTGGCATGACTGTCTCTCCTGGCGGTTATGGTTGTGTCTCCCACATTGGCATGACTGTGTATATTCCTGGCAGATATGTTGTTGTCTCCCACACTGCATTGACTGTCTCTCCTGGCAGTATGTGTGTCTCCCACACTGGCATGGGACTGTCTCTCCTGGCAGGTATGTTGTGTCTCCCACACTGGCTGACTGTCTCTCCTCTGGCAGGTATGTTGTGTCTCCCACACTGGCATTATTGGTCTCTCCTGGCAGGTAAGTTGTGTCTCCCACACTGGCATTATTGTCTCCATGGCACGGTATGTTGTGTCTCCCACATGGCTTATTGTCTCCCCTGGCAGGTATGTTAGTGTCTCCCACACTGGCATGACTGTTCTACTGGCAGGTATGTTGTGTCTCCACACTGGGCATTACTGTCTCCCCTGGCAGGTATGTAGTGACTCTCACACTGGCATTATTGTCTCTCCTGGCAGGTATGTTGTGGCCTCCACACTGGCTTTACTGTCTCCCTGGCAGGTATGTTGTGCCCCCACAATGGTATTAAGTCTCCCTGATAGGTATGTTGGTCTCCACACTGGCATTATTGTCTCCCCCTGGCAGGTAAGTATTGTCTCCCACACTTGCATTACTGTTCCTTGGTAGGTATGTTTTGCCTACAAACTACTGGCATGACTGTCTCCCATGGCAGTTTATGTAGTGTCTCCCACACTGGCATGACTGTCTTCTGGCAGGTATGTTGTGCCTCCCACACTGGCATGACTGTCTCCCCTGGCAGGTATGTTGTGCCTCCCACACTGGCATTACTGTCTCCCCTGGCAGGTATTTTGTGTCTCCCACACTGGCATTATTGTCTCCCTGGCAGGTATGTAGTGCCTCCCACACTAGCATTACTGTCTCCCCTGGCAGGTATGTAGTGTCTCCCACACTGGCATTACTGTCTCCCCTGGCAGGTATGTAGTGCCTCCCACACTGGCATGACTGTCTCCCCTGGCAGGTATGTAGTGTCTCCCACACTGGCATTTTTGTCTTCCCTGGCAGGTATGTAGTGTCTCCCACATAGGCATTATTGTCTCCGCTGGCAGGTATGTTGTGTCTTCCACACTGGCATTACTGTCTCCCCTGGCAGGTATGTTGTGCCTCCCACACTGGCATGACTGTCTCCCCTGGCAGGTATGTTTTGCCTCCCACACTGGCATTACTGTTTCCCCTGGCAGGTATTTTTTGTCTCACAATGGCATTATTGTCTCACTGGCAGGTATGTAGTGTCTCCCACACTGGCATTTACTCGTCTCCCCTGGCAGGTTTTGAGTGTTTCCCACACTGGCATTACTGTCTCCCTGGGCAGGTATGTAGTGCCTCCTCACTGGCATGGACTGTCTCCCCTGGCAGGTATGTAGGGTCTCTCCCACTGGCATTAATTGTCTTCCCTGGCAGGTTATGTTGTGTCTTCCACATGGCGTTACTGTCTCTCCTGGCAGATATATTGTGTCTCCCACACTGTTATTACTGTCTCTCCAGGCAGGTATCTTGTGTCTCCAACACTGGCATTACTGTCTCTCCTGGCGGGTATCTTGTGTCTCCCACGCTGGCGTTACTGTCTCCCCTGGCAGATATATTGTGTCTCCCACACTGGCATTACTGTCTCCCCTGGCAGATATATTGTGTCTCCCACACTGGAATTACTGTCTCTCCTGGCTGATCTTGTGTCTCCCACGCTGGCATTTACTGTCTCTCCTGGCAGGTATCTTGGGTCTCCCACGCTGGGCATTACTGTCTTCCTGGAGGTATGTAGTGTTCCACACTGGCATTACTGATTCTCCTGGCAGGTATGTTGTGTCACACACTGGCTCATTACTGTCTCTCCTGGCAGGTATGTTGTCTTACCACACCTGGTTACAACATTACTGTCTCTCAACTGGCGGTTTCTTGTGTCTCCCACACTGCATTGCTGTCTCTCTGGCAGGTATGTTGGTCTCGCACTGGCGTTACTGTCTCTCCTGGGCAGGTGTCTTGTGTTCCCACACTGCCATTTACTGTCTCCCCAGGTAGGTTTTTGTGTCTCCCACACTGGCATTACTGTTTCTCCAGGCCAGGTATCTTGTTGTCTCCCACACTGGCATTACTTCTCTCCTGGAGGTATGTTGGTCTCCCAAACTGGCATTACTATCTCCCTGGCAGGTATGTTGTGCCTCCAAACTGGCATCTGTCTTCCCTGGCAGGTTGTTGTGCTCCCACACTGGCATTTACATTCTCTCCTGGCAGGTATGTGATGTCTCCCACACTCCCATTTACTCTCTTACTGGACAGGTATGTTGGTGTTTCCCTACACTGGCACTACTGTCTCTCCTGGGCACGTACGTTGTGTCTCCCACACTGTATACTGTCTCTCTGACAGTATGTTGTGCCTACCACACTGGCAATTACTGTCTCTCCTGGCAGGTTATGTGTGTCTCCCACACTGACATCACTGTCTCTCCTGGCAGGTGCCACCCCCCCCCCCCCCCCCCCCCCCCCCCGCTATGTTGTGTCTCCCACACTGGCATTACGTCTCGTGGCAGGTTGTTGTGGTCCCACACTGGCATTACTGTCTCTCCTGTAGGTATGTTGTTGCTCCACTTTTGCATTTACAGTCTTCTTGGGCAGGTTATTTGTGTCTCCCACACTTGAATTACTGACTTTCTCCTGGCAGGTTATCTTGGTATCCCACAATGACATTACTGTCTCCACGGCGCCTTCTTTCTGGTTTCTTATGACAGAGCTTTGGTTATGATGGTAAAGAAGAGGATGGGTAAGGATATGGATAGAAATATTGGTAACGGGTGGGAGGGGGGAGTGAGGGTAGGATATTTAAGGGTGGGAGTGAGGTAGGATATTAATGGGTGGGAGGGGGGAGTGAGGTTGTGTTTTATTAGGGTGGGAGGGGGTGAAAGGCAGGAGTTTTTTGAGGTAGAATATGAAAGGGTGGAGGGGGAGTGAGTTAGGATATAAAATGTAAAAGTGACATAATCACTTTGTGCAATTAAAAAGTTTGTAGATGAATGGTTCAGAGAAACGACATGTTGATAAATTAGACCATGTGCAAACTATTGGTATCTTTATTGAGGAAACGTTTCTGCCACACAGTGGCTTCTTCAGTCCATACGTAGAGAACTTGAAGAACAGGAGAAGAATGAGGTAATCAGTCCACTCACTTGAGTCGATGTGTTCAGTCCATCATCTTGAATAGGAATACGGCATATGAGCGTAGAAGCAGCTATAAACCGTATAGCAGGAGAGGTGCAGCATGTATAGTTGGTGTCACATTTGTTTCAATGTGGACGTAGGTCGTGCCAAAGATTAGGCAAGCGAAGAAATTCTAAGTATTAGTTGCAGTGCCTGACAGGTTTGTAGATGAAAGGTTTCAGAGGAACCGGACATGTTGATAAATTAGACACTTGTTCACTCTGGGGCTATCTTTTATTGAGGGAAAACGTTTCGCCACAGAGTGGCTTCATCAGTCCAATCGTATGGACTGATGAAGCCACGAGTTGCACAGTGTATAATTTATCAATTTAAAAAGTGTATGTGGAATATTAGAATAATTCTTGAAGGGGTATAATACTAAACCCATCAGTGTCACATAGATATAACACATATATAGGTACATGACTCTGAATTATTGGTAGTAGATATACAAGAGATTTTAAACACTGTTTTGAAAACTGGAAAAGCTGTCTGCCTTGGATCAACGTCTAGCGTGAGCTAGGCGCCAAGGTATTGGACCAGTGTAGCTAGGTTGGTGAAGCACTGCGTACCTTGTTCCGAGGTTCGTAGGTTCGAGTCTCCTTCAGCCAGAGATCAGTATAATATATATATATATATATTTTTTATTATTATCACACTGGCCGATTCCCACCAAGGCAGGGTGGCCCGAAAAAGAAAAACTTTCACCATCATTCACTCCATCACTGTCTTGCCAGAAGGGTGCTTTACACTACAGTTTTTAAACTGCAACATTAACACCCCTCCTTCAGAGTGCAGGCACTGTACTTCCCATCTCCAGGACTCAAGTCCGGCCTGCCGGTTTCCCTGAACCCCTTCATAAATGTTACTTTGCTCACACTCCAACAGCACGTCAAGTATTAAAAACCATTTGTCTCCATTCACTCCTATAAAAACACGCTCATGCATGCCTGCGGGAAAGTCCAACCCCCTCGCACACAAAACCTCCTTTACCCCCTCCCCCAACCATTCTAGGGCCGACCCCTACCCCGCATTCCTTCCACTACGGGACTGATACACTCTTGAAGTCATTCTGTTTCGCTCCATTCTCTCTACATGTCCGAACCACCTCAACAACCCTTCCTCAGCCCTCTGGACAACATTTTGGTAATCCCCGCACCTCCTCCTAATTTCCCAAAAACTACAAATTTCTCTGCATTATATTCAAAACCACACATTCCCCTCAGACATGACATCTCCACTGCCCCCAGCCTTCTCCTCGCTGCAACTTCATCACCCACGTTTCACACCCATATAAGAGCGTTGGTAAAACTATACTCTCATACATTCCCTCTTTGCCTCCAAGGACAAAGTTCTTTGTCTCCACAGACTCCTAAGTGCACCACTCACTCTTTTTCCCTCATCAATTTCTATGATTCACCTCATCTTTCATAGACCCATTCGCTGAAAAGTCCACTCCCAAATTCTGAATACGTTCACCTCCTCCTACTCTCTCCCTCCAACTGATATCCAATATTTCATCACCTAAATCTTTTTGTTATCCTCATAACCTTTACTCTTTTCCTGTATTCACCTTTAATTTTCTTCTTTTGACACCCTACCAAATTCATCCACCATCTCTGCAACTTCTCTTCAGAATCTCCCAAGAGCACGTGTCATCAGCAAAGAGAGCTGGACAATTCCCACTTTGTGTGTGATTCTTTATTTTTAACTCCCCCGCCTCTTGCCCCAAACCCCCGCATTTTCTTCTCTTACAACCCCATCTATAAATATATTAAACAACCACGGTGACATCCACCTCCCTTGTCTAAGCCTCTTTTACTGGGGGAAAAAATTCCCTCTTTTTTTTAATACTCAACTTTAGCCCCACTTCCCCCTAAAAACTCTTCACTGCTTTTTAGTAACCTCCTCCTAAACCCTACATTGCAACATCTGCCAATTGCCCCCCCATCCACCTGTCATACGCCTTTTCCAAAAACCCTGAATGCCCAAAACCCTTTGCCTTATCAAATACGTTTATTACATGTTTCACTGTAAACACCTGGCCACACACCCCCTACCTTCCCAAAACCCCCCTTTTTCATTGCTTCATTTCCCTTTACTCTTTAAATTTTTTCAATTTATAACCTACCAAACTTTACCAGGTTACTCAGCAGACTTATCCCCCTATAATTTTGC
>NC_069420.1:58805969-58836734 GCF_026875155.1 Cherax quadricarinatus
GGGGAAAATATATCATTATTTAAAATTACAATACTGGTAATTTCATCTCCGTTATTTGACTCCAAAAATATTGCCCCGGGAATTTTCCCAAAGGGGAATTTTAATTCCCAGTCGCTTCCTTTCGAAACACAGTATCTGAAGCATTAGAAAAAAACATAAGCATTCGCTAGAATTTCTAAAACATTTATGCTTCTAAAATATTTACGAAAACTTGAAAGGGAAAATTTTATTAGTTTAGATAATTTTGATTAATTGACTGTTTTTCAAAAAAACTTGAATAAAATTTTTTTAAATACTTAAACATTTTTTTTTATTTGGAGTGAAATTGCTGAAAAAATTGACGGGCGTTTTTGGGGGGTCAAATTACCAGAGCAAATTCCCTTTGAAACGAAATCGGAGGATTGGACGAAATTTGGGGGTTGGGGACGGTGGGGTCGGATGCGGGATAACGGAAAATTTTATTTTTATTGGGACGTAGGCGCAAATATGACAATACAAACTTAAAGAACGCATGATTTACAGTGATAACTTAAAAAACCCACAAACCTACAGGGGGGGGGGTTAAACCCGCTATCAGAAGTCCAAAAACTCAGACCGCGTGTTACCCACGGGACCATTACGATTTGGTGAGTCGTTAAAATCCCCTTTTTGCGAAACTTCAAACTTTAATTTAAGTTTTCTTATTTTTAAAGGGGAAGTTTCAATTTCCCACTTATGGCAAGAGGAAATTTTCCTTTTTTTCCAACTAAAAAAAATCATTATATTCTCTTTTTTGATGGGAGTTTATTTTCCCCTGAAAACCCGTTTTTTAAAAATTTAATTCATGAGTTTTTTGTACGAAAAACTGGACTGTGTTTCCTCCGACGAAAAAAAATTTTCAACTCGCAAATTTTATTGAAGAAAATTTAATGCTGGGTTTTTGTTTGAAAGTTTTTGAATTTTCCTGATTGGGTTCAAACCATCGACGGATTATATTTTTTTAAAACAAGGCTCGGGGGGGTTACAGTTCTTTGGGCCCCTGAAGGTTTTAATTTTTAAATGCAGGGGTTTTTTAGGGGGTTAATTATAGGTCCCAAAATTCAGGTTGAAGAAACCCTTTCAAAGGTGTTAATCTCCACACCTGCACTTCTTGATGAAAAACCGGGGTATACCTGGAGAGGTTTCGGGATCAAAGCCCTGCGCCCTTTTCTTGGAGGCCCCATGGGACGGGGCCCGATCAACCGGGTGTTACGTTGCGGCACGCAACCCCAACGAACCACACCCGGCTGGGCCCCGGGACTGACCTGAGTCCTGTCCCCAAAGCCTTCTTGAATACAGCCAGGGGTATATTTTTAATCCCCCCCTTTTGTATGCTGAAGGCATTTTGACCCTTTGGGGCCCCTGACACTTTTTTTTTTTTCCCATCGTGCTATGGCACCCTTGCTTTTCATTTTGGGGGTGTTGCATCGCGCCGACTCTTCTTTCATAGGAGTGATTTTCGTGTGCAAGTTTGGTACTAATCCCTCGGATTTTTCTAGTGTATATAAATAATGATATCTCGCCTGCTCTAGGAACCCGTCGGGGAAATTTAAAACGTTCCCAGTAATTGAGGCGTTTTATCGCAGTTGTGGGGTCGTGAGGGTTCTCTACATTTTCTATTCGGCAATTTTCACCTGCCTTTAAAGGTTTCTTTTTTGTGGCAGCAAAATTTCCCTCCTAGAAGAACAAGCGGGGCCTGAAAGTTCATCATGGGCTTGGGTCCCAGCATATGCGATTAAGGTTAGTCTTGAAGGTAAGATCCGTGACATGATCACTCCCCGGGCTTTACATTATTTTTTGCTCAATGTGGTTGGGGTTTGTTTTTTTACTCCGAATATTTTTAACATTTGCTGACAATCACCCTTTATATCCTTCTAAGGTCTCTTTGATCCACCAAAGTACGTTTCCTGTTATCTCCTGCCTGGACCTCAAGTTTTTTACTCTAGCAGCTTTCCTAGTGAGGTACAGTTTCAAAAATGCTTTCTTGCAGTCCAAATATGTTGCCCACCCATACCCTCTCCTCACCTGTCGCATTTCCTGTCTTACTGTCATAGCAACTCCAGACGGTAGTAAAATAAGAACGTCTCATCCTACCGTGATTATAAGTAGGTTGCAACGTGAACATTATTTTCCTGAATTGCGATAATTTTCATAATTATGTATTTGTAAAGGAATAGATTAACTTAAATCGTAACTGGCACGATGCCTGTTGCCTATGCTACCTTTCCTGTGGTGTAGAAATACACCTAGTTGATGAACTCTAGTTGTGGCTAGCTGGTCCAAGTGGCAAACTGCGACGGTTTGAAGTTTTGAGAACACTCTGATCGCGGGTCTATATCCCCTTCCTAGGTATGTTTTTTTTTTTTTTTTTTTTTTTTTTGAGAAAGTGATATTGTATTTTGAAACAGCCGAGAATTCCGATGATACATCTAAATGCCGGGATGGTTTCAGTAAATGTTTTTTTTCCATTAAAATTTTTTTCTTTTATTATTACATATCTAACGGTATTATTGCAAAGGTACTTTACTTTTCAAGATCCGAATTTTGAGACCTATACGGAATTAGGAAAATGGAGGTAAGGAGGGAGAAACAGCGAGTGTGAAAGCAGGAACTAAGAGAGAGGGAGAGAGAAGTGGGGGTAGCAACTCTTAGCATGTAAACAAAGGAGTAACTCTTAACCTAACCCAGTAATAACTCTAATGGAAATGAGAGAGAGAGAGAGAGAGAGAGAGAGAGAGAGAGAGAGAGAGAGAGAGAGAGAGAGAGAGAGAGAGAGAGAGAAGAGAGAGAGAGAGAGAGAGAATAAGGAGTAAAGAGAGTGGTGAAGACGTGTCAACAGTGTGCTCCACAAACCATTCTTATATTACTTACAAATACGAGGGTTGGTGTGGATAAATAACTGTTATCAGTGACGTAGTACTACTTAAAACACATTATTACAAGTAACCAACTCCTCCACTGAAGTGAATATAAGCAATATCAGTATAATTACGTGATGGTTATGGTGAAGACCAGGTGCGTGAGGGACAGCGGCAAAAAAGGGGGCGGCTAGAAAAAGGAAAGGGCCTTAGGAGTGACTTCGCTATTTGGCCTTCATGAGTGATCATCTAATATTATATGTGTTTTTGTGCTATGTACTAGATCTGGCATTATAACAACGTGGGCTGTACATGCAACACAGTGATTTGTGTAACATCTTCCTCTAGTGGAAAAGTGATAGCATAAACCAGTGTTTTATTAAGTGATAGTGAAAGGCAACACTTCAGGCTAGTCGTCTACTGCCAGCCCGCCCTTCACTACCCACCCACTGCTATAAACACCCCCACCCACGATACCCACCCCACCCACGACATCACCACCCACCCTCTCCGTCCTGGTGAACTTCAAACCTACAAGCCTCCTCTGGGAATACTTTCAACACCGCAAAATAGCAAGAATACTACGCTAATCTTCTTATGTCCCATAGTTACTGCAGTGTTGTGGTGTAACACAAGGAACAAAATTCTTCTTAGATGTAAGGACGCCTACTTGTTCCAACTACTAGCCACACGATTGCATTCCAGAAGAAGAATTTTGTTGCAGCCAGTTGAAAATTCAGAAAATTTAATGAAATCCATAATCCTGTGGTATAATGGATACAAGCCTGGAGCTACAGGAGGAAAGTTTCAGAAGTCCATACCTCTGGGACTCCTGTCCAAAAGATCAAGACTGCCCTCTTGGGCTGTGTTGTAAAGTTGCAGCTAAGATAATCCAATCACAGGGAAGCACTTCTATGATCTCGCTCAAATCATTAGATAACCTTACAAGCTATTGTAGAAGGGTCCAGTGCAAGCCTGTAAATCAAGTGACGTAAGCTGCTCATTCTGATGGTGACACTATTGACACAGACAGGAATCTCACACAGAGCTAAACTCAGGGTAAACAACTGGTGGAATTCTGTCATCGGAGTAAGGTCCATAGATGACAGAGCTCCAAAACACTACCTTTGGGATTCTAAACTACAATTCCTCTGACACCACCACAGGAGTGGAACAAATCCTCTTCCAAGCAACGAGGAAGCCTTGGATCTGTTAAATTCTCCTACACCGACATCTCTGCTTCAGCCACTGCCATTCCTACTTGACATGCATCATACCATCTCTGATCCTACACCTGTCAGCCACACCTGCCGATAGAATCTGTGGTAGCAGTGCTTCGACAGCAAGTTCTGAGCCACGGAGTTTCTTCTCCACCATAGAACGGTGCAGTTAATGATCAGGGAACCTATCAATGCACCTGATCACCTACGCGCCGAAGTACGAACAGCAGGACACATCAGTCAGACTGGTAGAGGACGGGCAGAGGACTGTGGAGGAGACGGGAGGGAGGAACACATCTACAGCCGTCTCACCCTCCAACTAACTCAGTTCTCAGCGGCAGAATCTGAGGACAAAACTGCGAAACACAGAGGTGCAACAAATCCTAGTCCACCCTCCCAGGCACCTACGCTGTGCTCTCGCTGTCGCCGGAAGGGGCACTCTGCCAACAGACCTGTTCTCAGAACAAACCAGCAGGATCTCTGCAATTGGTGAACACTCTCACACGTCACCCCACTTAGCTACTCCTATCCCAGCCCAGCAGGTGGGATTGGCCTTATACAAGACCACAGACCTACATCCCTGCGCAACTGCCCAGTACCCTGCCTCTCTCAAGGGCAGGCACCTTACATTCCCTACACACCCACCACCTCAAGCTGACCACTTCATCATGAGGAGCCAGTCTATCAGCATCCTGATGCCAACATTAGAGTTTCATTACTAATGTTGGAGAGCTTCACACATAACTTTGTGAAACACTCGACGTCCCGACAATGAACGCTGTTGAAACATTTTTGGATGACAGGGACCCAGAACAATTTTGCAAGAATTGCGTCTACACCTCAAGGATGAGAAGATGACAGGCAAGGACAAGGCAGGTGGTTTGCTGTGTGCTTCTCTAACAGTGTTCATGCCCAGCACAAGATTTGCCACCCCTACATACATCTTTGAAATATGTCTCTTCAAGCTCTGTATAAACACAGTACCTCTGTACTAGCATGTGCAATGCACAGACCTCATGGCAACATGCATACCTATCAATCAACTTCCTAATGGAAAATTTGAACTCCCTTCTGCTCTACAAACACAACTGTCAACAATTATAATTGTTGGTGACCCTCCAACCAGGCAAGCACCTTAAACAGAGGGATCTTTGATGACCTTTCCTTGCAGTGTTTGAGCATGAGAAACGATTTTGATTTCCCTAACTCATAACTCTGGCTCCTCCCTTGACCAGTAGTGAGATGAATCTGGCAGACAGGCAATAGTCCCACTTGTCAACCCCTTCTGCTAGCGTTTGGATCGTCTGCACCACAAGCTGTTTTTTACGCACACTTAGATCCCAACAGAACGAGGTGAGAGTCCCACGCACAACCTGGCTAGGGAAAGAGGTAATTGGCCAATAAGCCCTTTGCTCTGAGCTCGCCACCACCGACTGGAATGCTCTTCTCCAAGGATGTTGACAACCAAGTGAAAGCCTTACTGGACACATCCTTAATCCTGAACAAGAACACATTCCTCAACCGTCAGTTGTTACAAAGCCTACAGATCAGCCTTGGTTTGGCTTTCAGTTTTGTCGAGAGGCTGCTACTGCTAAAGTACAAAACATGTGCCGAAGGTATAAAGAGACATCCTTACCACCTATAACAGGGAACTTGCACATGCAAAAGCCTGTAGGCATATGGGGTGAAGTACAAATAAGTGGCCATCTTGTCTATTTCTCTGATAGGTACTGATTGACACTAAAAGAAAGTTTAGCATCAGGTAGGAGGTAGCTCCAAAACCTGGTGATCCCTGGTCAAGGACAGACAATGTTATCTGCCTGATGAACTTATTATTCACACCTCTAAAATCGACAGGAAGGGACCACCTCTACTAGTAGTCAAAGAGAAGGCGGACCTCTTTGCTGAACACTTTCTACCAAAATGCAAGTTCCTGATCCAGCAAGGGACCCTCCTTGGCAAGCTGCAAGAACTGTGTCAAAACTGTCAGTGGTGAACAATAAGGCAGGAGGCGGTGCATTTCCTTCTTAAATCACTTGACCAAGAAAAGCGTGGCCCAGACAAGTGAGCCAAGATTGTTGAGAAGATGTGCAGACCACTAGCACACCTCTAACTCGCAGCTTTCAGCACTGCTTATACATCGTAAAAGGCCCTCACTATGGAAAGAGGTAAATGTATCCGTTCACTAAAAAGAATGAGCAAGCAAAATCAGCAACTACAGACCAGTGTCGACTCCTGTCAAGTCACTTGATAGACCTTGAGACAATAATCTCAAGAACAAAATGGCAGATTTTTTGACTACCACTCACTACTTTTGATCGTCAATATGGCGTTCAGGGAAAGGTTACTCTGCTGCTGATCTGTTGTTAAACCTCTCAACTAAGTGCACCAGTCACTGGAAATCCAAATCATCTAGTGTGGGGTAGCACTGACATTGATGGCGTCTTTCGACCGGGTGTTGGCACCAGGGGCCTCTTAGCAAAACTTCAAAGCAACGGGACTTGCAGGCTCTACGCTATTGTCTCCTCAGAGGATTACCTTCCATCGTAGATCTCTAAGTGTATCCACAATATGGAACGGAATCAGCAAGGCATCCTATTGGGCAAGCGTTTCCCACAAGGAAGCGTGCTGGGTCCATTGTATGGAACGTCTACTTCAACACCTTCTTCATCTCAATCCCAGAATCACATGCATATGCAGACGACTGTACCCTGACATTCATCTTATCCAAGAGAAGAAATGCCAGCTGCTCTAACTACATCAAACACCAGCTGAAGAGCTAAATCAGCTTGGGAAATAAATGGGCAAGTACATTTGCACCTGAGAAAACGCAATGAATGATCGTCTCCAGGCCACCATGATGGTAATGCCTGGTGCCAGTAGATAGGATGAAAGGGAGGATGTTGGGCACCTGGGAGAAGAACGTTGATATCCTTGGGGTGAAATTTGACATCCAAACTAACCATGAAGAACCATGTTGTAAAATCTTGCAAACAAGGCAGCCAGGAAGCTTACAGCACTTCGCCGTATCCGCATCTGCTTGACAGTAGGGTTGCAAGATCCTTACGAGGGATGGCACAAGTACGCTCAACGAAACTTGAGTATACCTCCACTTTCTGTTTGCCTGCCCCCCCCCCCTCTCATCTCATCTGCGAACATGCTTGAACACAGAGTAGAAGAACAGAGCAAGACGTCTCATCTCTCGCCTGACCCATCCTGGATAGATCTGTCTCATTTCAGCAGAGCCTTCAACATAGGAGGGGATGTGGGTGGCCTTACTGTTATGTACAAGGCCAATATTGTCAAATACCACACTTGGAATCCACTAGTCGAGGCCAGCGTGAAACAAGCTTTTATCCACTGGGCAAGACGGGCAGAAAGCAGCAACTTCACCTGGCTGTAAACCTTTCCTCCAGAACATCCCTCAAACTGAGATCATACATACCCAGGATGTACTCGAGTTATGGAACCACATTCGTACAGCAATAATGATGATCAACGAGATAAAGTCAGTGATCAAATAAAATGATGGCGCCACAATGAGCTCCAACTCATCACTTTATCTCTTACTTGTAGCTTCATAACACAAAAAATGCTTTCAAATGAGCTGATGTAGGTAACAGCTCTTAGCTTGCCAATAAAGTTAGGAATCCTTAACCTGTAATATAGCTGTCAATAAAGCTAGGGATCCTTAACCTTGTCAAACCCTGTGTAAAAAAAAAAAAAAAAAAAAAAGAAAAAAAAGAGAGAGAGTTGGCTCCAACTACATCCTGTTCCCTATCTCTTTATCTCATAAGAATAAAAAAGGGTTTCAAGGACAGTGAGAAGTGAGCGTCTACACAACAAGACGGGCAGCAAACAACTACTGCTCTGACTGTAGCCCTTCTCTGTAATAATATCACTAAGATCATTTATTCCTAGGGTGAATCAAGTCTGGAACTTCAAGGAAATCAAAGGCAGTTGACCAAATGAAATTGCTGGCCCATAGATGAATTCAGCTTTATCCTGTTTCCTTTCTGTACGTCTCATAACAATACAAATAAATGAGATTATGTAGGTAACAGCTCTTAACTTGTAAATAAAGTAAGGAACCTTAACCTAATCTTGTAAAACCCTGCGTAAAGAGAGAGTGAGAGAGACTGAGAGAGACAGAAAAAACAATCTCTGTAAGAGAACCTTCTGCACAAAGGATTCCATTTCTTAGCCAAACAACACATCCATTTATATTTATTTAATGATTTTTTCCTTATCCAGCGTGTGTTGCTGCTGCTTAAAAAAAAAAACAGATGACCATATATACGTGGGAGAAAAATGAAAGGAAAGGGCGGAAAGGTAGAGTAAGGAAGAGGAGAGAGAGAGAGAGAGAGAAGCAGAAGAGAGAGTAGAGAGAGAGAGAGAGAGAGAGAGGAGAGGAGAGAGAGAGAGAGAGAGAGAGAGAGAGAAAGAGAAAGAGAAAGAGAAGAGAGAGAGAGAGAGAGAGAGAGAGAGAGAGAGAGAGAGAGAGAGAGAGAGAGAGAGAGAGAGAGAGAGAGAGAGAGAGAGAGGCACATGTGGAAGTTTGGAATCACGTCAGAAAAGATGTGGCAAGATTTTACAAGTTGTTGGGAGATGAGGGTTTACTGGGAAGGTGACGGAAGAGGATAGGGGAAGGAGGAGAGACTTATTTAGAGAGGGATGAATGGAAGGGGATGGATGGAACTGGGTGAGTGAGGAAGGGCTGGGTGAGTATGGGAAGGGGACTGGTGAATTGAGGGAAGGCTTGGGTGAGTGAGAGGAAGGGGCTGGGTGAATTGGGAACTGACTGTGTGAGGGAATGACGGGTTGGTTGAATGAGGGGAGAGTGAGAGACGTGGGTAACAAGGTAAAGGTTGCCGCGCAGCATGAGAAGAAAGCATGTTGTTAAACATGAAGATAAACAATGAAAGCGAGACAGACAGACAGACAGACAGACAGACACAGACAGACAGACCAGACACAGACAGACAGAAAAAAGAGAGTTTTAAACCATAATTGCATAGAGGGAAACACCATGCACCTGTTACGATGTCAGCATCCTCTCTTGCATCTTTGTTTTTCTCGACAATGTTCGAACACTAATTATCTTAATACTTTGTCGATGGAAGAATATGTGAGACGAAGAACTGGGAAAGGAACAATCAGCGTGATGGGATGTTGGTAGACAAAACAGAGGTTAAATAATGTCTATGTGATCAGGCTACTTCGGGTTTGTTTAATAGGTGGATTTTGTTCCATTAGTAGCTAAAAAATTGATTAAAAGCCAATACAGGGTAAAATTGGTTGGATTATAGTACATTACAGCAGTTTTCTGTAACGTAAATTTGTGACAAAATCAAATTAACAGAAACAGCCAGGATACGCCTAGTAACAAGCAGACCCGAGGAGAAAATAAGAACGCCGAATTTCCTAACGTCTGTCCTTGGTGTGAATTAGGCTGCCTCTTTATCACCTGTGGATATCCTTTCAACGGCTTTTATGGTTGCTGTGTTTCAATGTACGACCAGCTGTTGGGTATTTTTCGTAACAGTGTAATCCAAGGAATGTTTGTAACAGACTATTTTTCTGAGTCTACTTTTAACCCATTAAAAAAGGCAATGTTTAACTGCTCCTACGTGCCTATCTCTTTAAATATCGATATTGTTTAGTCCTCTCTTCAATTTTTTAATATAGTTAGAAATTCTATACCTTTTCTCCTGGTTCGAATTCAGTATTGTGTTTCATAACCTATCTTTATTCATGTTTTTTGGTTTTCGGTTGTCCTGTATTCTTGTTTACCTGTGTCTTTTTTCACTAGTGGTGTAGGTTACTTGATTTTTTTTTCTTGTGTCAGGAGGTAAAAATAGTAGAGTAAGAAATAGGAAATGATATCAAGGTAATTAATTACGAAGTGACTGGTAGTTCACTCCTCCGTTTATTTGACTCCAAGAAATATTGCTTCCCTGTAATTTTACCCCAGGGAATTTAATTCCCAGTCAGCTTCCTTTCTGATAATATCAGTATCTGAGCATTAGAAACAAACATAAGCATTCGTAGAATTTCTTAAAACATTTATGCCTTTCTAAAATATTTACTGAAAACTTGTAAGGATAAGTTATGGCTAGGTTAGATAAGTTTTGATTAAGTTGACTAGATTTCAAATAACTTGAATTTAATATATTATTTTTAAATTACCAAAATAAATTTTCTTTTATTGGAGTGAAATTGCTGATAGTGAAAATTGACTGGCGTTATTTGGGGGTCAAATACCCAGAGTCGAATTAACCTAAACGCAAATCGAGGATAGGACTGTAATTGGGGGGGTTGGGATCGTGTGTGGTCGGCTGCAGGATTTACGGAATTTTGTATTGTTATTGGGGAGCGTAGGCGCAAATATGACAATATTATAACATGTAAAGAACGCCAGTGGATTTACATTGATAACTTAATAATACCCACAAAACATATCACGGGTGGGGTTAGAACCCGCTGTCAAGAGATGTTCACCAAACTCTAGACCTACGTGTTAGCCACTGGACCATTACGATTTGTGAGTCATGTTAACAATGCCTCTTGCGATCGACTTCAAACTTTCAATTTCAAGTGATTTACTTACTTTTAAAGAAGTTTTCAACTGTCACTTATGTCATAGAGGCAGTTTGGCCATTTTTTCAACAAAAAAAATCATTATATCTCTGTTATAGCGAGTTTATTTCCGGTAAAACCGAGTTTGAAAATTTTATTTCATGAGTTGATTTGTACGATGACTGGACTGTGGTTCCACCGATCTGATTTCAAATTTCAACTCGCTAATTGTATTGAGAAAATGTAATGCTGGTTTTCGTTGAAAGTTTTTGAATGTCTACACTGATGGGTTCAAACCATCGACGCTGATGTAAATTATTACGAACAAGGCTCGGTTGGTTACAGTTCTTTGCCCTCTAAGGTTATTACTTTATAACTGCGAGGAGTATTTAGGGTCCCAAAATTCTTGAGTTGAAGAACGAAAACTTTCGACCTTTTCAAGGTGTTAATCTCCAGCTCCTGCACTTCTTTGGAGTGTATACCTGTAGTTGGGTTTACGGGGATCAATGCCCTCTGCGGCCCTATCTGGGCCAGGCCTCATGGTAGATCAGAGGGGGTGGTCCTGACCAACCAGGCTGTTACTGTTGGCGGCACGCAACCCGACATACAAACCACGAGCCCGGCTGACAGGTACTGACCTGAGGTGCGCTGTCCAGTACCTTCTTGAAACAGCCAGGGGTATAATGGTAATCCCCCTTATGTAATGCGAGAGCATTGAGCAGCCTTGGGCCCCTGACACTTATTTGTTCTCTCTCATATTGCTAGTGCCAAGTGCCCCCCGTGCTTTTTCAATTATTGGTGAAGTTGCAATCGTCTGGCCGAGTCTTTTGCTTTCATAGGGAGTGTTTTCATGTGCAAAAATTTGTACTAATCCCTCTAGGAAATTACTAGTGTATATAAACATGTATCACTCCCGCCTGCGTTCAGGGAAAACAGGTTGAGGAAGTTAACTTCAAGCGTTCCAGTAATTGAGGCGTTTTATCGCAGTTGTGGGTGCCGTGAAGGTTCTCTACACATTTCTAATCTCGCAATTTCACACACTGTCCTTGAAAGGTACTTTTTAGTGTGCAGCAATATTCCAGCCTAGAATAGAAACAAGCGACCTGAAAGTGTCATCATGGCTTGGCAATATCCCTAGCCAATTCGATTGATAATGTTATGGTCTTTGAAGTGAATCCAGTTCTACATGGTCACATCCCAGGACTTTTACATTATTTTTCCCTCTAATTGTGGTTGGATTTGTTTATAACTCCGATATAGTTTTAACATGATGGGATCGAAATACTGTGCCTTGTGGAATAAGATTTCTACAAACCGCAGCTGCCTCAGACTCTATTCCGTTTAAACTATTACTCTTTATGTATTCTCTGTGTTAGGAATTATAAGATCACCTACCAACTTTTCCCTTTATTTTCCTTATCCACGCAGTTGTCGCTGCATCCATTTTTGAGTACATGACTATACCTCCTACATCTCTTATTGAAAGTCAGACTAAGGCACACTTTTTTCTTTCCAGCTTAAGGTAGTCCTACGGGGACTGATCATATCCATTCTTGAATCTGTTTACCAGGAAGAGTTAGACCTGAGGTTATTCGCGGGGATCACGCCCCCGCCGGCCCGGGTCCACGACCAGGCTGTGTAATATTGTTTACCCCCACCCCACACAACTTGAACTAGTACAGCACTTACCACACTAAGACTGGAAAAAGTAATTATATATTCTGTACACAGGTGATATCACAATATGCAAAACATCCACTGTGAAAAATCGCCTGAAAATAATATAATCAGCAGGAACTACGTCCTGCCACCAATCTTTCCAGGTGGAGACCCGTCACTGTCTCCTGAAGGTGTGTCCGTGTTATGTACACGTGACTATATTGTTGGGGGGGTTTGGGGGGGGGGGGGTTTTGTGTGTGTGATGTCTGTGTGTGTGTGTGGGTGTTGGTGTATGTGTTATGTGTATGTGTGTGTGTGTGTGTTGTGTGTGTGTGTGTGTGTGTGTGGGTGTGTTGTATGTGGTGTGTGTGTTAGGTGTGTGTGTGTGTTGTGTGTGTGTATGTGTGTTGTGTGAGTGTGTGTGTGTGTGTGTGTGGTAATGTGTTGTGTGTGTGTGTGTCTGTGTGTGTTGTGTGTGTGTGTGTGTGTGTGTGTTGTAGTGTGTTGTGTGTATGTGTGTGTGGTGTGAGTGTGTGTGTGTGTGTACTCACCTATTTGTGGTTTGCAGGGTCGAGTCCTACTCCTGGCCCGCCTCTTCAACACGTTGCTACTAGACCCTCTCTCTCCCCGCTCCATGAGCCTTTATCAAACCTCGTCTTAAAACTGTGTATGGTTCCTGCCTCCACTACGACATTTTCTAGGCTATTCCACTGCCTTACAACCTATGACTGAAGAAATACTTTTCCTACTATCTCTCTGACTCATTTGTGTCTTCAACTTCCAATTGTGCCTCTTGTTTCTGTGTCCCCTCCCACCGAACATCCTGTCCTTGTCACCTTGTCTATTCCACGCAGTATTTAAGTCGTTATCATGTCTCCCCTGACCCTCCTGTCCTCCATGTCGTCAGGGCCGATTCCATAATCTTTGTGGTGTGTGTGTGTGTGTGAGTGTGTGTGTGATGTAGCCATAATGAGGCCACAAAAAGCGTCTAGTAGTTGAAAAACGCTGTCGTTTGAAGTTAAAATTTTGTGTCAATAATCTTGCCGGTGAGTGACATTGGTCTGTATTTACTGATTTCTGATTTCTTCTTTTTGCAAATAGGGATTACATTACTCTTCCACAGAGGTCATTTACACTATATAGGCAGGCTGAAAAATGTTAAGATACAGGTAATGTAAGGTCTATTCAGCGCATTTCTCTCAATCAGTCTTTGGTTCACCTTATCTGGGCTCCAAGCCTTTTATTGGCTCAGGGATTGAGGAGGAAATATACTTAATGTGAGGGAAAAAGCCCTTTAAAAGTGGGGGTTAGTTTGATCAGAACAACCCCAAGGGAAAAAAAAAACATGAGCGTGTGACCGCCCGCACTGGCATCTAGCGGGCTGAGGCTAACTTTCAATTCCTCGGTCTGATTTGCTTAATTTCTAACTGGTAACTTATATCCCGTACTGGGTATGGGTTAAGTTTGCAGGATCACTTCTGCTCCACTCTTCTCTTGAAATGTAAGGTGATCAATCAGGAGTATTCTCTGTTGGCAGATTTACCCTGGTTTAACCACTTATACACTGAAGTAAAATACCAGCCTAACGACTGACTGGAGATTCTGTCTGTCATTCGTTTTGGTCATGATAGCGGCCATCTTTGGTGTCACCTATTGTGACAATAATGCATCTGATATCTCGCAGATAGTTGTCAGGGGTTGTGACTCGTCCAACAGCGGGATCACTGGCTAGGTGCATTGGAGGTCGTCTCCCTATTTCCTGCATCACTCGTGTTTCACCGCTGATTCAGCAGCTGCTTCCCTATCATCTGCTGCTATTAAGCCTGACGATTAAGGACCTGATGGCGTATTACTGTGGTTAAGTTGGCGAGTTCAGACTGCTAGGGTGGCTACCTCTTTCTCCTCGACATCCTCCTTCCCACCCTTAGTCCAAACAACTGGTAATCTCGCAATTTGGTGCATTGGACCGGTACTTGTTCAGATATTGTTGGCCACCTGATTGCTATCTGCAGCCAGACTCTCGTACGAATCTGACTTGGATGCGTCAGATGGGGCACTTCTGCTAGGTATACCGGCCCAATAGAAGTTATGAGCTATGTGATAATGAAGTTGTTATGGAGCTATGTACTATGAAGTTGTTATGGAGCTATGTGCTGTGAAGTTATGTGCTATCTTCCTTAATAGCTCTAGTGCTGATAGATTCCTACTTGATTTCCCTGCTGTGTTAGTTTAAATGTGAGATTTCCACGCATCCTCAACAGGGTGAGCATCAGCTGACAGTAACATTCCCTGGCAATACTAGGTTTCATGACAAGATATCTCAATAAAATATCACCAGATGCAATGCAAATTCTCAAACATATTGATCAGATCACACTAGCAAATGTTGTACAATTCTTGCAATCAAACTTCAAAACAATGAAAATGATGCAGGAAAGTGTGAACGGGACTAAGCCAAACCAACTTGAAAATTATTAACCCATTTGAAAAAAAGAAATGACAACTCACTGTCACTATAAAATTTAATTGCAATCGCCTTATATATAAACAAATTCGAATGGGAAGATTTATTTTGCTTAAGGAAATTCGGGAATAAGTTCAAACATATGAATTCTTAGATGTATTAGTATAATATTATCGTAGTAAACTGCTTCAACCATCGTGATGTTGTCACGATACATATTACACAGATCATAAATAAATATTTTAATAAATAATCGGAGAATATTGATTATAATTAAATACAATAACAACGGCCAACTAATACCAGTGTTGGTACCTTCTTTCCCAGTGATGAATAACTGTAGTGTCCAGTGTCTAGTACCTTCCTTTGCACTATGTTGCAGAGATACATAGCACAAAGTCAGTAAGTAATGAAAATGATTGTAGAAAGGAACTATTGAATGAAGAAGTTTGTTTCACAGGTGAAAGTTCCTCTCTGTTATAATGTGTTTTTCACCACCATCGTTGTGTTGTGATGTGTATAAAGTCTGTCTGATACACCAGAGTTAATAAACACTGTATGTAAACTGTTCACAAAAATTAAGAAAATTTATCCCGAACTTGAGTCTAAAGTAAATTTTAACATATACGCGCTGTGAGGCACACCTCTTGCGTGTAATAATTATTAAATTTTTATTATTATTATTATTATTATTATTATTATTATTATTTATTATATTAATATTATTATTATTTATTATTAACATTATTATTATTATTATTATATTATTATTATTTTTTATTGTTGTTGTTGTTGTTGATGTTTTAAGAAAGTGTATGTTAAAAAATTACTTATTTTTATTACTAATTTTTTTTAATATTCGTAAGTTTAAAATTCTTATTATAAATTTATTGTTTATTGTAGTTGATATATTCACATCCTGGAGTCATGCCACTCACAACCTCCTGGAGGTCATGCCACTCACAAACTCCTGGAGGTCATGCCACTCACAACACCTGGAGGTCACGCCACTCACAACATCCTGGAGGTCATGCCACTCACAACATCCTGGAGGTCATGCCACTCACAACATCCTGGAGGTCATGCCACTCACAACATCTTGGAGGTCATGCCACTCACAACATCCTGGAGGTCATGCCACTCACAACATCCTGGAGGGCATGCACTCACAAAAATCCTGGAGGCCATGCCACTCACAACATCCTGGTGGCCATGCCACTCGCATCATCCTGGTGGCCACGCCACTCACAACACCCTGGAAGTCATGCCACTCACAACATCCTGAAGGTCATGCCACTCACAACATCCTGGAAGTCATGCCACTCACAACACCCTGGAGATCATGCCACTCACAACACCCTGGAGATCATGCCACTCACAACACCCTGGAGGTCAGGGCCACTCACAACATCCGGGGAGGTAAATGCCACTCACAACATCCTGGAGGTCATGCCACTCACAACATCCTGGAGGCCATGCCACTCACAACATCCTAGAGGCCATGCCACTCACAACATCCTGGTGGCCATGCCACTCACATCATCCTGGTGGCCATGCCACTCACAACATCCTAGAGGCCATGCCACTCACAACATCCTGGTGGCCATGCCACTCACATCATCCTGGTGGCCATGGCACTCACAACATCCTGGAGGCCATGTCACTCACAACATCCTGGTGGCCACGCCACTCACAACACCCTGGAAGTCATGCTACTCACAACATCCTGAAGGTCATGCCACTCTCAACATCCTGGAGGTCATGCCACTCACAACATCCTGGAGGTCATACCACTCACAACTTCTTGGAGTTCATGCCACTCACAATATCCTGGAGGCCATGCCACTCACAACATCCTGGTGGCCATGCCACTCACAGCATCCTGGTGGCCATGCCACTCACAACACCCTGAAGGTCATGCCACTCACAACAGCCTGGATGTCATGTCACTGTGATGGTGAATGTTTTCCCTGTCACTATAAAGAAGGTGAGAAAAGTGATGCTGTGTTAAGTGAGTCAGACGTCTACATTATTTATGGCTACTCTTTACTTTTCTTAAGATAATTCATGAAGTCTTCAATATAAATGTAAGCTATATTCATAATCTTTTTTTCTAATATTTTCATCTGTAAGTTCCTTAATTTAATTTGAATCGTCGTTTGAGAACACGTTCATGTGTACATGTTGAATTCACTTTGAATGTGGAAAGTTTGAGTTTATGTTTCATGCAGGATTGTGTGTGTGTGTGTGTGTGTGTGTACTCACCCATTTGTGGTTGCAGGGGTCGAGTCTTACTTCCTGGCCCCCCCTCTTCACTGATTGCAAATAGGTTCTCTCTCTCCCTGCTTCACTACGTCACTTTCTGTGACTGAAGAAATACTTCCTAACATCCCTTCGACTCATAGGAGTCTTCAGCTTCCAGGGGTGACCCCTTGTTTCTGTGTCCCATCTCTGGAACCTCCGGTCTCCCTTGATTTCTGGTCTCCAGGTCCTGATTATTTCTTATATTGAACCTGCAGTCCACTTACTCACCGTATCACACTTATATTACATATTACTCATATTAAGAAATTACTAATTTTAAATAATAAATACAAATTTATTATTTGCGACCACTGTCAGCCTCAGAGTTATCTCTGAGTTACCAGACCTTGCCACGTGGAGGCCAGTAGTTCGTCTTTAAGGTCCACCCCCCCTCGCCTTCCCCAGGTTCATGTGTCCAGGAATCCATCCGTGGGCCCCCGGATGTCTCTCCTTCCTCACTTCCCTAAGGTCAGCCTCGCCTCTCTCTCTCTCTCTGCCTTCCAGCCTCAGCCTTTCCCAGGTTCATGTATCCAGGAATCCATCCGTCCGTCTCCGGATGTTTCCCCTTCCTCACTTCCCCAAGGTCAGCCTCACCAACCTGTATTCTTGCCTTACCCAGGTTCATGTATCCAGGAATCCATCCGTTCGCTCCCGGATGTCTCCCCTTCGCCACGTCCCCTAGGTCAACACAACAACAACCTTCCCCAAGTTCATGTATCCAGGAATCCATCCGTTCGCTCCCGGATGTCTCCCCTTCCCCACTTACCTAAGGTCAGCGAGTTAGGTCAGTGCCTTCCCCGGATCAGTGTCTCCAGGAGTCCACTTGTGTCACCTGAGTGGATTCCCTTCCCCACTTCCCATAGTCAGCGGTATTCTTGCCTTCCCCAGGTTCATGTATCCAGGAATCCATCCGTCTACCGCCAGATGTCTCCCCTTCCCCACTTACCCAAGGTCAGCCTCAACAACAACCTTCCCCAAGTTCATGTATCCAGGAATCCATCCGTTCGCTCCCGGATGTCTCCCCTTCCCCACTTACCTGAGGTCAGCGAGTTAGGTCAGTGCCTTCCCCGGATCAGTGTCTCCAGGAGTCCACTTGTGTCACCTGAGTGGATTCCCTTCCTCACTTCCCCAAAGTCAGCGGTATTCTTGCCTTACCCAGGTTCATGTATCCAGGAATCCATCCGTTCGCTCCCGGATGTCTTCCCTTCCCCACTTACCTAAGGTTGGCGGTACCTTCCCTGGATCAGTGTCTCCAGGAGTCTACTTGTGTCACCTAAGTGGACTCCCTTCCCCACTTCCCCAGAGTCAGCGGTTGCCACCTTCAGTGACCTCGCTGCATGGAAACTTGGTCTTGTCTAGCTGGTCTACGGTAGAGACTGTCCAGGTAGGTGGAATTACTGGAGGGGGGACACAGAAAACTGCGTCCAGTAATTCCAGCCACCAAGACAGCCGCGACCGTACACCAGCTAGACGCCACCAAGCTCTCACACAGCTCGGCCACCTCAGAGAGGCTAATTAAGAACAATTTTGGAAATCCTTTTATATTACACTGTGAATTTATACTTAGTATGTGTTTTTTAGCAGCTTAAAAGTATTTGTGAGTGTTTTATTTTACGTAGATGAATTCCCAAGTGTTGAAGAACGTGTCCACCTCCATCAAAACTGTATTAATTATTACAGTTTTCATTTTCATTTATTTAATGGTCTTTTTCATTTGACACAGAAAAAGGGTAACAAACGCACAAACATACACATATATCAGTATTTTTCACATACATTTATACGCTATTACGGTATTTTGCGACTTTTTGTGAAACATTAAATAATAAAAGGGACATTTTTACACTTTTGGGAAACGTGCATGGGTAAATGTTATTGTGTGTGTCGTGTGCATGTTTTTGGTAGTGTCATTGTACTGTTATTGTGTAGTTTTTGAATATTTTATGTTATGTGGTCATGTGTACATGTTATTGTGTAGGTTGGAGGACATCTTTGTGATGTGTGTCATGTGTAAATTTATTGTGTATGTTTTTCCCCATGGTACATGTTTTGTGTATGTGTGTCGTGTACATTTTTATTTGAATGTGTGTCTTTTGGTACTGTTTTGTGTATGTGTGTCTGTGACATTTTATTGGTATGTGTGTCTTGACTGTTTTTGGGAAAATTGTCATTGTACATTTTATTGTTTAGTGTGTCATGTTACATTTTATTGTGTATTGATGTGTACAGTTTTTGTATTTTGGTCATGTGTACATGTTATTTTTTTGGTGCATGTGTACATGTTATGTGTATTGTGTCATTTGTACATTTACTATGTTTGATGAATGTCAGTGTACATGTTATTTTGTAAGAAGATGTTATGTTACGTAATGTGTATGAGTGTTCGATATTGTGTAGAGTGTTAGAATGTGTATGATGTAATGTTTTTGGGTGTACTGTTTGGGTCAAATCCAAAACTTAAATCCCCTTTTCATGATAATTTTTAAAAAAAAATTAAAAATTCTGTTTATCGATTTCGTAAATGAATTTGAAGGTGCAGAGGAATAAATGAAAATGCACTAAAGTAAATTTTAATATATATTTATGTATGTATTTTATGTAGTTGTATGTATGTAGTGTATATGTATTTTTGTATGTATAGTATATAAAAATTAAATTATAATATAAAATATAATATAAAATATATATAAATTTTTATATATTATGGTGTGTTTTGTTGTGGGTGTGTGTGTGGTGTGTGTTGGTGTGTGTGTTGTGTGTGTGTGTGTGTGTGTGTATGTGTGTGTGTGTGTACAGAGTTTTAACTTTATATTAAAAAGCTTGTTTACTATAACATCGGGGCTACATGATGGCTTTTTTTGAAATTATTGTCTTCTGACAAAGTACAGTATACACACGTCTTTAAACCACACGTGACATCAACAAAATTTCTAAGACCTATTTTTTTGGGGTAAATCTTTACGTCTTGCTTCATATTATAACTTAATTAAAACCATAATTACCAAAACTTTACAAAATTTAAATACATTTGAAACTTACTAACAACTCTGTATACTTTTCAAACCTATAATGCCCCCAAAGTGCAGCTTTTTTTATATAAGTGTTCTTAAACTTAGGGTATTTCTTGTTTACAAATGATCCACACATTACCTTCCCATTTGAATTACACTCTTTTTTTATCCAAAATTTTTTTTTTCCACCCTTTTAACAAAGAGGGCAGACAGAGTCCCGGTAGGGGGGCCAAAGGGCTACAAACCTCACTAAAGGAGAAGACCTTGGAGTATTTATAAACCGAGTACATCGCCAAAGCACCTTTAAACCAATAAATGCTCGGCAATGGCGCTTGGCAAACCTAGAATAGCTTTTCCGATACCTCGAAGGAATCGTTCAAGACTTATACACGGGTTTATTTCAGGCCCATACTGGAGTACGAAGCCAATTTTGGAACCCACCCCGGCAATACGTCAAAAAAATTAAAAAGTGCAAAGGTTTGCAACAATTTTAGTTTCCAGAGCAAAGGGGGAATGTCCATGAAAAAAGAAAAGGGAAAAATCGGTCTGAAAACACTGGGGACAGGAACTCAGGGGCCCAGAAACGACAAACAAAATACTGCGGGGAATAGACAAGGTGGACAGAGACAGGGGTTCCAGAGAGGGGAAACAGAAACAAGGGTCAAAATTTTGGAAGCTGAAGCTCAGATGATCAAAGGGATGTTAGGAAGTTTTTTTTCCAGTCAAGAGTAGTTGGGAATGGAATATCGGGCAAGCGATTAGTGGGGGAAAATAAAAATATTTTAAAAGCAAAGGAGCAGGGGGGGAGGAGGACCTGTAGGGGTCGGTAAAGGCGGGCCAGGAGCTGAGTCTCGACCCTGCAACCACAATTAGGTGGATAAAATTGGGTGGTACAACCACACCCACACCCACCACACCCACACACGCAGCACCCCACACACACACACAAAAGGGGGGAAACCAGCAGGGTCAGTCAGAGCAAACAGAACAGCAAGGGCAAGAAAAACACACAAAAACTCTCAAAACCAACAACTATCACACCACCCCCAAACACACTCTTCCATACCCACAGCCTCCACCCAACACCGAGCTATAGAATCCCACAGTACCCACCAGGTCCCCCCCCTCACAGGCCCCCCCAAACCACATTTTTTGGAAAGGAAACTGAAGGTATGGTACAAAAAACCTGATGGAATAACAAATAAGGGGGGGGGAGGGGGCATGAAAAGTCAAAGAAGCACCCCGGACATCTAGCTCCACAAACCCCAAGCTTACGGGTATGATAACAGATGCATCTTTTCCAACGGGATCCCAAATCCTGAGAAAAGAAAAGGGGAACAGGGGGGTGGAGGAAGTGGCGTTGCTGAAAAAAATCCGGGAAAATTTTGATGACTGAAGGGGAGACAGCAGAGAAGAAAGTGTTTAAAATAGGGGGAAAACACTTCACTTGGGAGGCCCAAGGTGGTAAAGCATGATGTAAACCCACCACAGAACGCGGAGGCCAAGGCAAAGTACGACGAGAGCAATAGGCGAGGGTTGACAAAAATGGCTAAGGGGCCAAAGAGTCATGCATCAGGGCAAAGCCCCATCAGGTTTGATTTTAAACCCCACAAGGAGACGATGGAGAACTTGGACCCACAGGGGGCCAAGATACATGGAGGGCTAAGTGATGGAGGGGACTGGAAAACTTCATGTGCCAACACGAAAGGGACACACAAGAGAGGAGGGGGAAAACCCGCAAGGTGGACTTAGATTCACCTGATATGCAGATATCGAGGACATCACATATGAAAGACCCCTTTGGGCCAGTACCATGTGTTTTAAAACTTCGAATACACATTTGAGCTAAAGGGGGGAGAAGAGGAAGGCCAGGACAATGAAGCCAAAAATACAAGAAAGGGACTACCGGAATAGGAACTACCTGAACGGGGTTCAGTGGGACAGAGAACGGCAGGGAAGCCCGTTAAGAGATATGGAATATGTGCAACAAAATGCAGGAGGCCGAGGAGGGTTTGTACCCCAAGGGGAACAGAATAATGAAAAAGCCAGGATGAGCCCATGTTACCCAAAGGGGCAGGGAGGCAAAAAAACCCAAGTGTGCTAGGGGAAAGGGAAAAAAAATTTGAAGGCAAAGGGCCCAGGGGAATAATAGAACATCGTAGAGAGCCCGAAACGAAATCACAGATAAGAAGGGAGGCCCAAAGACAAAATAAATGACTAGCAAGCGAAAGTCAAATTGACCCGAAAAATGTTTTACAGCCACATAGGGGGAAAACAAAAAGTCAAGGACCAGGGAAAACCTAAGGGAAAGGGGGAGGAGAGACAACAAGAAATGAACCGTGAATATGTGAAGAATCAACAAGAATTCAAAGAAGTGTTCACAGAGGAACAGAAGGGACTCCAAAAGACGGAGAGGTGGGGGACCCACCAATGCTGGACACTGCACACAACCGAGGAAGAAGTGAAAAGGCTTTGGTGACAGATACCTCAAACAATGGGGGCCCGATAAAATTCCCCCTGGGGGATTTAGAAGGAGCAAAGGGGCCTTGTGTACCCCTAAAAAACAATATTCAAACATCTACGAAACAGGGGGATTGCCTGAGGAGGGGAAAACAGCAAATGTAGTCCCCCTCTTTAAAAAAAGGGGACAGACAGAACATTAAACTACAGACCAGTGTACGACATTATAGTATGCAAAATCATGGAGAAGATTTTCAGGGGAAAAGGGTGGAACACCCAGAAAGGAATGCTCATCAAAAAGCAGCCAACAGGGTTTCAGGGAGGGGAAAACCGTGTCACAACCTCTGGAGTTCTTTACATGGTGACATCATAAAACAAGAGAGAAGGGGTGGGTGGATGATTTTTTTGGACTGCAAAAGGCGTTTGCACAGTCCCACACAAAAATTGGGGCAAAAACTGGAGGGGGCCAAGAGGGGTAACAGGGAAGGCAACAATGGATCAGGGGAATATTGTAGAAGACGCAGCAGCATGGGAGTGGCGAGGTTCAGAGGGGCAACCTGTGACCAGCGGGGCCCCGCAGGGGTCAGTCCCAGGACCATGCGTTTCGGTATTTGTGAACGCAGCGGAAAAAAAGACTCTGAGGTTCCCTGTTGCAAAGCGTAAGTTGATGAGAAAAATTTACTCGATCAAAACCAGGCAGAACTACAAAGGGATCTGGACAGGGTCAGACCCGGTCCCGCAATTGGGTCCTGGGGTTCAATCCCACCAAGTGCAAAGTCATGAAGATTGGGGAAGGGCAAGAAGGCCGAGCGGAGTACAGTCTATGGGGCAGAGCTACAAACCTCACTCAGGAAAAAAACGGGGTGAGTATAACACCCTGCCATCCCGAGCGCAATCAAACCCAAAAACTGCTGCAGCAATGGGCGCCTAGCAAACCCCAGAACCTTCCACATCTTAAAAAAAATCATTCAGGACACTGTACCCGTGTAATGCTGGCCCAATTTGGGGTATGCGGCACCAGTTTGGGAACCCCCAAACCACCAACAATGAAAAAACAGAGAAAGTGAAAAAGGGTTTTCAACAAACTAGTCCCAGATAAGAGGTATGCCTACGAGGAGAGGTTTAAGGGGAAAACAACCTGACGAACTGGGGGACAGGGGGAGATAGGGGGGGCTGATAACGACATACAAAATACTGAGAGGAATTGACAAGGTGGGGCAAAACGGAGTTTCCAGAGATTGGGCACAGTAAAAAGGGACACAGTTGGAAGCTAAGAAAAGAAATCAAAAGGGATGTTAGGAAGTATTTCTTTAGCCACAGATTCAGTAAATGGAATAGTTTGGGAAACGATGTAGTGGGCAGGATCCATAATACTTAAGCAGAGAAAAAAAAAAAGTCACGGCCAGGGGGAAAAGACCAGTAGCGATCAGTGAAGAGGCGGGGGCCCCGGGGCTCGAACTCGCCCCCCCCAACCCCAACTAGGGGAGTACAACAGGTGGGTACACACACCCCAAAACCACACACCCCCCCCACACACCGCACACACACACACACACACCCCACACACCACCACACACACATAAACACACAAACACACCACACCAACACCACACAAAACACAACACCACCACACACACCACAACCCACTACAACCAACACCACACACAAACACAACACACACACCACACACACACACACACACAACACACACACCACACCACATACACACACACACACACACAACACCACCACACACACATACACACACACACACACACAACACACCCAAAAACACACACACAACAACCCCACAACACACACACACACCACACACACACACACACACACACACACACACACAACACACACAACACAACACAACACACACAACACCACAAACAAACAACCACACACACACAACAAAACACCCCCCCACACAAACCCCAAAACACACACACAACACAACCAAAACCCCACCCAACACCCACACACACACACCAACACAACACACCAAACCAACACACACAACCACACACAACACACACACACATACACCCACACACAACACACACACACACACACACACAAAAACACCCCAACACACACATACACACACACAACCAACCACACAACACACACAACACAACACACACACAACACAAACCACACACACACACACACACAACACACAAAACTAACGAATCACAATTTATATTTTCCTATCGTTGTCATTTTAATGTGGCCATATCAGTGGTGGCCATAGTTAGTGATGGCCATAGTCAGGGGTGGCCATATCAGTGGTGGCCTAGTCATGGTGGCCATACAGGGGGGGCCATAAAAAGGGGTGACATAGTCATGGTGGCAGGAGGTGTGGTAGATAGGTGTGGTCAGAGTGAGGTGTGGAATAGTGAGGGGGTCATAGTGAGGTGTGGTCAAGTGAGGTGTGTCTAGTGGGGTGTGGTCAAAGTGAGGGGGGCTAGTGGGGTGGGTTTTATAGTAGGTTGGTCACAGTGAGTTGTGGTCAAGTGGGGTTTTGGTATAGTGAGGTGTGGTCATAGTGAGGTGTGGTCATAGTGGGGTGTGGCAAGTAGATGTGGTCATAGTGAGATTGGTCTGTGAGATTTTGGTTAGGAGGCGTGGTCATAGTGAGGTGTGGTCACAGTGGGGTGGGGTCACTTGAGGTGGGGTCACATGGGGTGGGGGCAAAGTGATGTGTGGTCATAGTGAAATGCGTCAAGGGGGTTGGTCATAGTGAGGTGTGGTCATAGTGAGGTGGGGTTATATGAGGTGTGTTCCAGTGGGGTGTGGTCACAGTGAGGTGTGGTCTAGGAGGTGGGGTCATAGTGAGGTGTGGTCATAGGGGGTGTGTCATAGTGGATGTCATAGTGGGGTTTTGGTTAGTGAGATGGGGGTCAAGTGGGGTGTGGTCATAGTGGGGTTTAATCATAGGAGGTGTGGTCAGGGGTGTGGTCTAGTGAGGTGGGGTTATTGTGGGTGTGGTCTAGTGAGTTTGGGCATATAGGTGTGGTCATAGTGAGGTTGGCTAGTGGGTTGTTATAGTAGTGTGGTCATAAGAGGTGTGGTCTAGTAGGTGTGGTCAGTGAGGTTGGCATAGTGAGGTTGGTCATTGTGAGGTTTGTCACAGGAGGTGTGGTCACAGTGAGGTGTGGTAATGTGAGGTGTGGTCACAGTGAAGTGTGGTCATAGTGAGGTGTGCATAGTGGGGTGTGGTCATAGGAGGTGGGTATAGTGAGATGTGGCCATTGGAGGTGGGTCATAGTGGGGTGTGGCCTAGTAGGGTGGCATAGTGATTTTGGGTCATAGGGGGTTGTGGATAGTGAGGGGTGGGTCATAGTGAATGTCATAGTGGGTGTGGTCATGTGAGATGTGGTATAGGGGGTGTGGTCATTGAGGGTGGTCTAGAGGTGTGGCCATTGGGGTGGGGTCATATTGAGGTGGGGGGTCAATGGGGTGTGGTATATAGATGTGGTCATAGGAGGTGGTCATAGTGAGGTGTGGTATAGTGGGGTGTGGTCAAGTGAGGTGTGGTCAAGGAGGGGTGGTCAAGTGAGGTGGTCTGTGAGGTTGGTCATAGGAGGTGTGGTCATAATAGGTGGGGCATGTGGGGTTTGGTCAAGTGAGGGGGGGCACAGTGGGGTTGGTCACAGTGAGGGTGGTCACTGAGGTGTGGCCCACAGTGAGGTGTGGTCATAGTGAGGTGTGGCCAAGTGGGGGTGGGGTCATAGTGGGGTGGGAACATGAGGGTGGTCAAGTGGGTGTGGCACAGTGAGATGTGGTCATAGTGAGGTGTGGTCATAGTGGGTGTTCACAGTGAGGTGTGGCAAGTGAGGTGTGGTCACGTGAGGTGGGTCACAGTAGGTGGTCACAGTGGGGTTTGGGGTCACAGTGATTGTTTTCAGTACGTAAGTAACTCACTGGGGGTTGCGCCCCCTCGAAAACCCACCCCCCCCAAAAAAAAAAAAAAAAATACCATAATAAAATTTTCGGCCTCTCATTCCATAAAACCATTTCCCCCTCAATTATATCTCGCTATGTGTGGACTCTCAGGTTATTCTCCTACGGGGACCCTCAAGTTAAACTTGCATGTCGTCCCTAATTAAAACTTGCTATGTCGTGGACCCTCAAGTTATAATTTGCTATTCGGGACCCTAAAAGTTATACTCCTATGTCGTGGCCCCTTCAGGTTATGTCTCGCTATGTCGGGGCCCCTCAAGTTATAACTTGTAGTGTGGCCCCTCAATTATAATTGCTATGTCGTGGCCCCTCAATTATATCTCGCTATGTCGTGGACTCTCAGGTTATGTCCGCTATGTCGTGGACCCTCAAGTTATAATTTGCTATTCGGGACCCTCAATTTTATAACTTTGCTATTCGTGGCCCCCAAAATTTTACTCGCTATGCGTGGACCCTAAGTTATAACTTCTAGGCCCGTGAACCCTCAATTTTATATCTCGCTATGTCGTGGACCCCAATTATAACTTGATGTCGTGGACTAAGTTTATCTCGCTATGTCTGGACCCTCAATTATAACTTGCTATGCTGGACCCTCAATTATATCTCGCTATGTCGTGGCCTAGGTTTGTCTCGCTATGTCGTGGACCCTCAAGTTTTTAATTTCTATGTCGTGGCCCCTCAAGTTAAAACTTGCTATGTCGGGGACCCTCGGTTATATCTCCAGGGCGTGGCCCTCAATTTATAATTTTTGCTATGTCTGGACCCTCAAGTTAAAACTTGCTATGTCGGGGACTCCGGGTTTAAATATCGCTATACTGGACCCTAAAGTTATATCTCACATGTCGTGGACCCTCGGGGTATTCCTATGTCGTGGCCCTCGGGTTATATACGCTATGACGGGGACCCTCAGGTTTTATCTCACTATGTGTGGACCCTCGGGTTTAAATTCTCACTATTTTCGGGGAAACCCTCGGGTTATATATCGCTATGACTGGACCCCAGTTATATCCCCCTATGTCGTGGACCCTCAGGTATAATCCATGTCGGGGGACCCTCAGGTTATATCTCACTAGTCGGGGGACCCCGGTTATAATCGCTATACGTGGCCCCTCAGTTTATATATGCTATGAGTGGACCCTCGGTTATATACGTACGTCGGGGACCCTGGGTTTATTGCTATGTCGGGAAACCCTAGGTTATATCTCACTAGTCTGGCCCTCAGGTTTTTCTCACAAAGTCTGGCCCCTCGGGTTATACTCACTATTCGGGGACCCAGGTATTTTGCTATGTCGTGGCCCTCAGGTTATATCTCACTATGTGGGCCCCTGGTTATATATGCTATGACGTGGACCCTCAGGTTATTATCGCTATGACGGGGACCCTGGGTTATACTACTATGTCGGGGACCCTCGGGTTATATATCGCATTTTGTGGACCCCTCGGGTTTTATATCTCACTATGTCGGGACCCTCGGGGTTATATCTCACATGTCGGGGACCCTCAGGTTTACTCACTATGTCGGGGAAACCCTCAGGTTTATATCGCTATAAAGGGACCCTCAGGTTATATCTCACATGTCGGGCCCCTCGGGTTTAAAACGCATGTCGGGACCCTCAGTTATATCTACTATGTCGTGGACCCTCAGGTTATATTCCTTGTCGTGGCCCCCTCAGGTTATATATCGTATGTCGTGGCCCCAGTTAATCTCACTGGGGTCGGGGCCCCCCAGGTTTATACGTATGTCGGACCCTAGGTTATATACCTATGTCGTGACCCCAGTTATATCTCACTATGTCCTGAACCCTCAGGTTAACCCTCACTTGGTGGCCCCAGGTTATATCCACTATTCGTGGACCCTCGGGTTATATACGCTATGACGTGGACCCTCGGTTATATTCATATTCGTGGACCCCAGGTTAATCTACTATGTCGGGGACCCTGGGTTATATCTCCTGTGTCGTGGACCCTCAGGTTTATCTCACTGTGTCGTGGACCCTCAGGTTATATTCGCTATGTCGTGGCCTCAGGTTATATCTCATGTGTCGGGGCCCCTCGGGTTTATAATCGCATGTCGGGCCCTCGGGTTTATATCGTTTTATGTGGTGGACCCTCAGGTTAATCTCACGTGTCGGGGACCCTCGGTTATATACGCTATGTCGGGACCCTGGGGTATATCTCGCTCGTCGTGGACCCTCAGGGTAGTCGCTCGTCGTGGACCCCAGTTTTTTTATCGCTATGTCTGGACCCTCAGGTTTTTATCGCATGTTGTGGCCCCTAGGGTATATCTCGCTCTGTCGGGCCCCTCGGGGTATATGTCCTCTGTCGTGGCCTAGGTTATTTATCGTTTGTCGTGGACCCTCGGGTATACTCGCTCTGTGGGGGACCCTCGGGGATTTCCTATGTTTGGCCCCTCCGTCACGCTATGCGCGCAAAACCCCAATTCCCCGGATCAAGACGCATCAACAAGTTTTATTTTTATTTTCTCAAAAGTTATACTTAGTTATTTAATTTTTGGCAGAGTGACTCAAAAATGTATAGATCCGTTTCCTAGTATCAAGTTTTAAATAAAAATAGTCCTATTTCCTCGGATCAAAACTGCGCATCGGATTTTTAAAGTGAGATTTTGTCCGTAGAGTTTATTACTCTATTAAAATTAATTTAAATTCTTTTTCTGTCACATACATGAGCAGCTCCTGAGGTCCCAAAAATTGATCCCCCAAGGTGATAAGCTACAGTCTTGGTCTCTAGTTTAACAAAGGTAACCCTGGACCCCAAAGGGGTAAAATTCCTAGGAAACCCCTTTCCCCAAAAGGGGGTACCAAAGTTCAGCTCCTACCCCTTATGAGAAAATTCAGCTCGGGGCCACATTTTAGAGGGGGTGACATCAAAAAATGGTAAATAAAAAATCTTAAGCTTTTAAAAAATTTTTTTCATTAAATTTCTTATGTAAAAAAACAAAAAACGATAAATACACTGTACAAATTTTTTGAATGTGTAAGTGATGTAACCAGCGTTTATTCTTTCCTCGCTGCTCTTGTTTTTTCTAAACTTTAAAACGCTGGGGGTTTTGCAACTGTCGAGGCGCCGATGGTGACACCATACGAATGTGGGGGGGGGGGGGGGGAGGGGGGGGTGGTGTTACAGCACAATACTTTTTTAAAGGAATTTAAGAAGTGATGGGTTGCAACACATTGCTTTACAAGGAAAAAAGTTTAGAGCAAGTGTGGTGAAGCAGCCAAATTTCTTTAGAAAGGGAAGTTGAAGCAAGTGATGGTGAAGCAGCACATTACTTTTTGAAGGGGAATGTTGAGAGAAGTGATGGTGAAGCACACATTTTCTTTATGAAAGGGGAATTTGAACAAGTGATGGTGTTTAACACAAACTTTATGAAGGTAATGTTTTAGAGCAATGATGGGGAAGCGTTGGTCCTGCGTCCTAAATTTTTCCTGCTGGAATTTGCCGATGAAATTTCTTCCTGGGAATTAACATAAAAAGTTTCCCGCCCCCCCGTGCATGCGTTTTTAATAACAATTCTTGATATAAAGAGTGGGGAGCAGTCTCTCCAGGTGTGTGTACTGGTCTCTACAGGGGGGGTGCTGGTTACAGGGGTGGGTGCTGGTCTTACAAATGGGGGGCGGGCTCTACGGTGGGTGCGGCTCTACAAATGGGGTTTCTGGTCTCTACAGGTGTGGGTGCTGGGGTCTACAGGTGTGGGTGTTGGTCTCTACAAGTGTGGGTGCTGGGGCTCACAGGGTGGGGGGTTGGGCTCCACTATGACAATGTGGAGTCACTTGCAAAACAGACAGAAAGCTCCAGGTTTCCAAACCCTTGGGCCCCTTAATGCCAAAACCCCTTTAAAAATTATCACTCCCCACCAGATGAACTTGCACGCACGCACGCACGTACGCACGCCATGCACGCACGCACATGCACGCACGCACGCACATGCACGCACGCACGCACATCCCCCCACGCACCAATGCACGAGCACGCAGGAGCACACGTACACACCACGCACGCCCCAACGCACTCCCAAACACACACACACACACACACACACACACCCACACACACCACACACACCAAAACAAAACACACCACACACACACACACACACACCAACACCACACACCACACACCACACATACCACCGCACAACCCCACACAACACAAGGGGGTGCAGACGGGGTAAACAAGGCTCCGAAACCTTCGGTTTT
>NC_069420.1:58837234-58856407 GCF_026875155.1 Cherax quadricarinatus
CCCTTATCCTTTTTTAAAGGGCATTCCCCTTAGCTCTGAACTAGCCTTGTTGCAAATTTTTGGGCACTTTTTCTCAAATTTTCTTGCGTTTTTTGACCAGGTGTGGTTCCAAACTGGGCGTTACTCCAGAGGGGCCTGACTACACATGTAAAACTTAAACGATTCCTTACGAGTACCGGAACCTATTCTCGGTTTTGCCAAGCGCCCATATGCCGCAGCAGTTACTTTTTTTAATGTTGTTTCTGGCGATGAAACTGGGTATTATACCACCCAAAGGGTCTTTCCCTTGATGAGGTTTGTAGCCTTGGGCCCCCTACCTGAACTCTGTCTGCATCTTGTTAAGTGAGGGAAAAAATTGTGGAAACAAAAAGGTTAATTAAAAAGGGGAAGGAAATTTTGGTGGGTCATTGAAAACAATGAAATAAAAAAGTTAAGAACACTTAATAAGAAAAAATTTGCCGGGGTGCTTATAGGTTGGAAAAAGATAACAGATGTTAGTAATTACAAATGTTTTTTAACTTTGGGTAATGTTTGGAAATTTAAATAGGTTTAATTAATTTTATAAATGCAAGCAAGACGTAAAGATTTACCCAAAAAAAAGATCTTAGAAAATTTTTGGGATGTCCGGGGGGTTTAAAGACGTGTTATATCACTGTACTTTCTCAAAGATAATATATACAAAGAAAGCCATCATTAGCCAATGTTACGTAAACAGAGTTTTATTAATATACTTGAAAAAACTCGTCACACACACACACATAAACATACACACAACCCAACACACCCCCCAACACCACACAAAACCAACACAACACACACACACACACACACATATAATATATTAATAAATTATAATATAAAAATATATATATATATAATATATATAAAAATATTTTACAAAACTCATACATACATACATATAACTTAATGTACTCATGTATGTTATATGCTGCGTTCTCATTGTTTCCACTCCCCTTTCAAATTCTTTTACAATACGAAAAACAAGATTATTAAATTTTTTTTAAATTTATCATGAAATATTTAGAGTTTCGCTCTGACACTCTCATACAAAAATAACATATACACTCATTCACATATTAACACCATACACAAACTAACACCATACCAATATCTAACATAAAAACCATTACTAAACATTACCTCATTCTTACACAATAACATGTACACATACACAATACACAATAACATGTACCATACATTCATCAACACACAGAACTTGACACAAAACCCAAAACAATAACATTCACTGACACACAACACAACACTGTACACTCACACACAACCAATAACAGGTACACATACACACAAACACAATAAAATACACATACCACATACACAACAAATGTACCATCACACACAACACAATCATGTACACATACACCCCAATACACAATAACATTAACATGCACACAACCAATAACAGTACCATCACACACATACACAAAAAAAGTACACATCAACACTACACAATAACAGTACACATACAAAACATAACAATAACATGTACACATACACACATAACTTAAAAATTACACATGACACACATACAAAATAACATGTAACATCACACACACAAAAAACCCATTACATCACACACAACAAAATAACATGTCACACAAAACCATAACAAACATGTACACATGACACACATACACAATAACATGTACACTCCCCCAACATACCAATAACTGTACACGACACACATACACAAAACAGTACACATACACACATACACAATAACAGTACACATGACACACATACCAAAAAACAATAAACATGACACACATACCAAAACATTACACTGACCAACACAAAAACATTCCAGACCCTTTCACAATAACTTTACACATGACACATACACAATAACATGACACATAACCATACAAAATAACATGTACCATGACACATACAAAATAACATCCACAGACACACACAAAACAGTACAAAAGACACACATACACAAAAATGTACACAACACACTACACAATAACATGTAAACATGACACACTACACAAAACATTTACACTAAACCACATACACAAAAAACAATACACATGACACCATACACAAAAACTGTACACAGACCATCCAAAACATTACACAGACACTACACAAAACATTACCAACACCATCCCAAAATAACATGACCATGACACAACCAAAAACATGCACACATGACCACACAATAACAGTACACATACACAGTCCTTCCCAATAGTGTCAAAAACGGGGTCCCGTCTTTATATTTTTACATTTTTCACAAACAAATGTCGCAAAATACCGTAAACCACGTTAAAATGGGAAAAATACGTATATGGTATTTTTTTGCCTTTGTTACCCTTTTTCGGCAATGAAAAAACCATTTAAATAAAAAAAAAGAATACTAAAATAATAATACATTTTGATGAGGGGGACAATTTCTCAACATTTGGGGAATTAAACTACGAAAATAAAACACTCACAAATACTTTAACTGCAAAAAAAAACCAAACAAGTAAAAATTTCACAGTTAATATAAAAGGTTTTCCCAAATTGTTCTAATACCCTCCGGTGGCCGAGTTGGACAGCTTGGTGGCGTCAGCTGTTTCCGTCGCGGGTTCCTGATGGGTTAATTCTGGGCCAGTTTTTCTGTGGTGTCACCCCCCATATTCCACCCACCTGGACATTTTCACCGTAGACCACTAGACAAACCAAGTTTTCCCGCAGCATCACTGAAAGGGGGCAACCCTACTCTGGGAAGGGGGAAATCAAACCCGAGGGGACACTAGGGACTCCTGGAGACACTGATCCCGGGGGAACACCGCTACTCTGGGGGGTGGGGAAAGGGACCATCAGGTGACACAATGGACCCTGGGGAAAACAATCCCCGGGGGGGTACCTCCAACCTTTGGGAAGGGGGAAGGGGGGGACACCGGGGGCAAAAGATGGGTTTCCATACATGAACCGGGAAGGCAAGAATACCCCTGACTTTGGGAAGTAGGGGAAGGAATCCACTCAGTACACAATGGACTCCTGAGCACTGATCCGGGGAAGGGAACGACCAACACTCGCTACCCTTTGGAAGTGGGGAAGGGGAACATCCGGGGGCGAAGAAATTCCTGGAACTTACTTGGGGAAGGTTGTTTGAGGCTGACCCTTTTTGAAAATAGGGGAAAGGGGGAAAATCTGGCGGGAGAACGGGTGGATTCCGATACAAACCGGGAAACAAGAATACCGCACTAGGGGAAATGGGGAAGGGGAAACCACTTTAGGGACACAATGACTCCTGGGGGCACTGTCCGGGGGAAGGGACTGACCCAAATCGCTGCCTTAGTAATGGGGGGGGAAACATCCGGGGCGAACGGAGATTCCTGGATACATGAACTTGGGGAAAGGGTTGTTGAGGGTGACCTAGGGGGCTGGGAAGGGGAGCATCCGGGGGCGAACGGATGATTCCTTTATCATAACCTGGTAAGGCAAGAATCAGGTTGTGGGTGACCGGGGGAAATAGGAAGGGGGAAAAATCCAAAGACATGGATTCCGGATACATAACCTGGAAGGGTGGCGGAAGGCAGAGAGAGAAAAAAGGGGAGGCTGACCTTAGGAATGAGGGAAGAGAGACTCCGGGGGCCCACGGGTGATTTTCCCGGCACAGAACCGGGAAGGGGGAGGGGGGGGGACCTAAAGACAAATCTGGCCTCCACGTGGCAAGGTCTGGAACCAGGAAAAACTCTAGCTAATGGGGCCAAAAAATAAATTTTTATTTATTATTTAAAATTTTAGTTTCTTTAAAAGTAATATTTAAAAAAGTTGATACGTGATAAGTGGGCTGCAGGTTTAAATAAAAAATAATCAGGACCTGGGAAACCCAAAAACAAGGGAACCAGGTTCCAGAATGGACACAGAAACAAGGGGTCACCCCTGGAAGCTGAAGACTCCTATGAGTCGAAGGGATGTTAGGAAGTATTTCTTCAGTCATAGAAAGTGACGTAGTGAAGCAGGGAGAGAGAGAACCTATTTGCAATCAGTGAAGAGGCGGGGCCAGGAAGTAAGACTCGACCCCTGCAACCACAAATGGGTGAGTACACACACACACACACACACACAATCCTGCATGAAACATAAACTCAAACATTCCACATTCAAAGTGAATTCAACATGTACACATGAACGTGTTCTCAAACGACGATTCAAATTAAATTAAGGAACTTACAGATGAAAATATTAGAAAATAAAAGATTATGAATATAGCTTTACAGTATATTGAAGACTTCATGAATTATCTTAAGAAAAGTAAAGAGTAGCCATAAATAATGTAGACGTCTGACTCACTTAACACAGCATCACTTTTCTCACCTTCTTTATAGTGACAGGGAAAACATTCACCATCACAGTGACATGACATCCAGGATGTTGTGAGTGGCATGACCTTCAGGGTGTTGTGAGTGGCATGGCCACCAGGATGCTGTGAGTGGCATGGCCACCAGGATGTTGTGAGTGGCATGAACTCCAAGATGTTGTGAGTGGTATGACCTCCAGGATGTTGTGAGTGGCATGACCTCCAGGATGTTGCGAGTGGCATGACCTTCAGGATGTTGTGAGTGGCATGACTTCCAGGGTGTTGTGAGTGGCGTGGCCACCAGGATGTTGTGAGTGGCATGGCCTCCAGGATGTTGTGAGTTTCATGGCCACCAGGATGATGTGAGTGGCATGGCCACCAGGATGTTGTGAGTGGCATGACTTCCAGGGTGTTGTGAGTGGCATGACCTCCAGGATGTTGTGAGTGGCATGACCTTCAGGATGTTGTGAGTGGCATGACTTCCAGGTTGTTGTGAGTGGCGTGGCCACCAGGATGTTGTGAGTGGCATGGCCTCCAGGATGTTGTGAGTGGCATGGCCACCAGGATGTGAGTGGCATGGCCACCAGGATGTTGTGAGTGGCATGGCCTCCAGGATGTTGTGAGTGGCATGGCCTCCAGGATGTTGTGAGTGGCATGACCTCCAGGATGTTGTGAGTGGCATGACCTCCAGGATGTTGTGAGTGGCATGACCTCCAGGGTGTTGTGAGTGGCATGATCTCCAGGGTGTTGTGAGTGGCATGATCTCCAGGGTGTTGTGAGTGGCATGACTTCCTGGATGTTGTGAGTGGCATGACCTTCAGGATGTTGTGAGTGGCATGACTTCCAGGGTGTTGTGAGTGGCGTGGCCACCAGGATGATGGGAGTGGCATGGCCGTCAGGATGTTGTGAGTGGAATGGCCTCCAGGATGTTGTGAGTGGCATGGCCTCCAGGATGTTGTGAGTGGCATGACCTCCAGGATGTTGTGAGTGGCATGACCTCCAGGATGTTGTGAGTGGCATGACCTTCAGGATGTTGTGAGTGGCATGACTTCCAGGGTGTTGTGAGTGGCGTGGCCACCAGGATGTTGTGAGTGGCATGGCCTCTAGGATGTTGTGAGTGGCATGGCCACCAGGATGATGTGAGTGGCATGGCCACCAGGATGTTGTGAGTGGCATGACTTCCAGGGTGTTGTGAGTGGCGTGGCCACCAGGATGTTGTGAGTGGCATGGCCTCTAGGATGTTGTGAGTGGCATGTCCTCCAGGATGTTGTGAGTGGCATGACCTCCAGGATGCTGTGAGTGGCATGACCTCCAGGATGTTGTGAGTGGCATGACCTCCAGGGTGTTGTGAGTGGCATGATCTCCAGGGTGTTGTGAGTGGCATGATCTCCAGGGTGTTGTGAGTGGCATGACTTCCAGGATGTTGTGAGTGGTATGACCTTCAGGATGTTGTGAGTGGCATGACTTCCAGGGTGTTGTGAGTGGCGTGGCCACCAGGATGATGCGAGTGGCATGGCCACCAGGATGTTGTGAGTGGCATGACCTCCAGGATGTTGTGAGTGGCATGGCCTCCAGGATGTTGTGAGTGGCATGACCTCCAGGATGTTGTGAGTGGCATGACCTCCAGGATGTTGTGAGTGGCATGCCCTCCAGGATGTTGTGAGTGGCGTGACCTCCAGGATGTTGTGAGTGGCATGGCCTCCAGGATGTTGTGAGTGGCATGGCCACCAGGATGATGTGAGTGGCATGGCCACCAGAATGTTGTAAGTGGCATGGCCTCTAGGATGTTGTGAGTGGCATGGCCTCCAGGATGTTGTGAGTGGCATGACCTCCAGGATGCTGTGAGTGGCATGACCTTCAGGATGTTGTGAGTGGCATGACTTCCAGGGTGTTGTGAGTGGCGTGGCCACCAGGATGATGCGAGTGGCATGGCCACCAGGATGTTGTGAGTGGCATGACCTCCAGGATGTTGTGAGTGGCATGACCTCCAGGATGTTGTGAGTGGCATGACCTCCAGGATGTTGTGAGTGGCGTGACCTCCAGGATGTTGTGAGTGGCATGACCTCCAGGATGTTGTGAGTGGCATGACCTCCAGGATGTTGTGAGTGGCATGACCTCCAGGACGTTGTGAGTGGCATGACCTCCAGGATGTTGTGAGTGGCATGACCTCCAGGACGTTGTGAGTGGCATGACCTCCAGGATGTGAATATATCAACTACAATAAACAATAAATCTTATAATAAGAATTTTAAACTCTACGAATATTAAATAAATTAGTAATAAAAATAAGTAATTTTTTAACATACACTTTCTTAAAACAGTCAACAACAACAACAACAATAATAATAATAATGTTAATAATAATAATAATGTTAATAATAATAATAATAATAATGATGATAATAATAATAATAATAATAATAATAATAATAATAATAATAATAATAATAATAATAATAATAATAATAATTATATACACGCAAGAGGTGTGCCTCACAGCGCGTATATGTTGAATTTACTTTAGACTCAAGTTCAGGGATTAAATTTTTCTTAACTTGTGAACAGGTTACATACAGTGTTATTAACTCTGGTGTATCAGACAGACTTTATACACATCACAACACAACGATGGTGGTGAAAAAACACATAACAGCAGAGAGGAACTTTCACCTGTGAAACAAACTTCTTCATTCAATAGTTCCTTTCTACAATCATTTTCGTTACTTACTGACTTTGTGCTATGTATCTCTGCAACATAGTGCAAAGGAAGGTACTAGACACTGGACACTACAGTTATTCATCACTGGGAAAGAAGGTACCAACACTGGTATTAGTTGGCCGTTGTTATTGTATTTAATTATAATCAACATTCTCCGATTATTTATTAAAATATTTCTTTATGATCTGTGTAATATGTATCGTGACAACATCACGATGGTTGAAGATGGTTGAAGCAGTTTACTACGATAATATTATACTAATACATCTAAGAATTCATATGTTTGAACTTATTCCCGAATTTCCTTAAGCAAAATAAATCTTCCCATTGAATTTTTTAAAAAAATAAGGGATTAATTAAAATTTTTAAAAAAATACAAAAAAATTTGTAATTTTTTTTTCAAAGGGTTAATTTTTTTATTTGGGTTTCTTAGCCGTTTTTTATCAACTTTTCCGGAAAACTTTTTTTCTTTTGTTTTTAAATTTGTAAGCAAATTTACAACACAAGTGGTTGGAAAAAAAATTTTAAGAACATTGAGGAATTTTAATTAAAAGATTTTTTCAAAAACCTAGTTTTTCCAAAATAAATTGTTACTTACTGCCCCCCTTTGTAGGGGTTCTCTACAAAAAAACAAAGGGGGAAAAAAGTGGGAACATCGGGCACTGAGAGTTTAAAGGAAGGATCAAAATTCCACACCTTAAGTTCCCTTTTTAGAAATTATAACAACTTCCCCATTAATTTAATTAAAAATTTTTTTGGGCCGTTAAAAACCCCCTGAAACCCCCATTAAAGATAATTTAGATTTTCCACAAAAATTTCTTCACAAAAAAAATTTAAAGGTGGAAATTTACCCGAACCAAGAAAAAAACCTCCAAAGAAAATAAAGAGAAAAATTAAGTGTTGGATTTTTTTTAAGGGTTTAAAGGATTTCAAGGGGAAAAAGGGGTAGCCCCCTACACCCATTTTGCCAAAAAACCACAGTTTGAAGGTTCCCCCCCCAAAATATGCAGCTTTCTAGAGAAGATATAGGGGAAGATTTCCCAATTTCACTTTTGAAAAATTGAAAATTTTGCAGAAATTTGGAAGGGCCCCTTTAATGCCCAGGCGTGCCCCAGCCTGTTAGACTTTTTCCCCCCTTTACCAACCCAATCGGGAAAAAATTTTATAAAATTATTTCACAAAGAAAGGGGAAAAGAATCCCAAAAAAGACAAAAACCAAGAACGGAAACAACAAATCCCCAAGTAAAATTCTTTGGGCTGGTATTTACTTCCCCAGGTAAAGTTTCATAAGGTTCCAGGTAAATCGGGGCCAACAGAAAATACCCCCCCAAAGAAATATAAACCTTCCCCTTTAAAAAATGGTTGTAAAGGATTCAAAAAAGGGGAAAACCCCATCCAAGTGGGTTAAATTAAAAACATAAAAATTAAACCCCCTAAGCCCAAATTTTGGGTTTTTAACTACCCACCCTAGATGGAAGGGGGGGCCTTAACACTTTCCAGGGTTCCGGTTCTGAACAACCCAAAACCAACCCCCCCCTTTTTAAGGTTTTCCCCCCTTAAATTTTTCCTCCAAAACCCCGAGCCAAAAAAGGGGGGTCCCAAAAGGGTAAACCCAAAATGGGATCCTTTGAAAAAGTTTAAAAAACCCTTAATCCCCTTTTCAGCCCTTTTCCCTTAACATGGTTGTAAATAAAAACCTCGTAAAAGAAAGGGGGGAAAAAAATCCCTTTTATTGCAAAAAAAATAAAGTTGGGGTTAAATACCGCCAAATTTAAACCCCAACCGAAATTTTTAAAATTACCAAATTTTTTAAACCAAACGCCCCAGGTTTTTTTTAAACCTCAGTCGTTTTTTGGGCCCGTTTTATGGCCGGAACACCCAACCTAACCCCAACAACCCCACAAAAAACACAATAAACCCACCAAAAAATTCCCAAAAACCCCAAACAAAAATGCCATACCAACAAACCACCACAACACCCCACATAAAAACCCAAATAAAAACACCCAAAATAAAAAACCCCAAACAAACAAAAACATAAAAACAACCAACCCACACACAAAAAATTTTACCCCAAAAAAACACAAAACCCACACAACACTTTTCCAAAACCCCAAACAACCCACACCACAAAACACACACACACAAACACAACACACACACACACAAACCCACACACACAAACATTAAAAAAACCCCAAACCCACACAACCACCCCCAAAATTGAAACATACCACCAAAAACCAACACCACTAGGTTTCACAAAAAACCATTACCAAAAAAAATTTTCCCCCGCATTTTTTAAAACAAAAAAAGGGGTTTAAACAATAACACACCAAAAAAAGGAAAGACACCCCAGAAAAAAATCAACAAAACAAAAAAATTTAACTCCCCCAAACATAACAACCAAAAAAAAAAAAAGAAAAAGGGCCCCCAAACCCCCAAACCAACGCAACATGGCACCAGCAAAAATTTTTTTTATTATAGGGCATGCCCGGTTTTGCAAACCGGTTTTTCAGGCCCCGTGTTTTCAGTAAAATTTTTCTTACCAGGGTTTTAAAAGAATTTTTTGCATTAATTTTGTTTTTACCAGTGTTTTAAATAATTTTTAAAAAGTTTGGTTTTTTTTTATTTGTTTTTTTGGTTTTTTTAAATTTTGTGGGTTTGGGGGTTCTTAAAAAGGTTAAAAAGGTTGGGTGTTCAGTTGGTGGCCCAAAAAATTTGGTTTGTTGACCCAGGGTTGTTAAAATTTAAAAAAATTTTTAAAAGGGTTTGTTAATTGGGTTTTGTTAAAAAAAGTCAGTGTTTTTTGTTTGTTGGGGTTATTTGGTGTTGTTTCATGTTTGGTGTTTTTTCAGGTTTTTTTCCAGGGGGTTGTTCAGGGTTGGGTTTTTTTTTTTGTTTCATTTTGGGTGTTGTTCATTTTGGTTTTTGTTCATTTGGTTTTTCATGTTTGTTTTTGTCATTTTTTGTTGTTTCAAGGGTGTTGTTCAGTTTTTGTTGTTCATGTTGGTGTTTTTTTCATGTTTGGTGTTGTTCAATTTTGGTGTTGTTCATGTTTTTTTTTCATTTTGGTGTTGTTCAGGGTTGGGTTGTTCATGTTTTTTGTTCATGTTGGTGTTTTTCCCTGTTGGGGGTTGTTCTTTTTTGGTGTTGTTCATGTTTTTTGTTCATTTTTGGGTTGTTAAATTGTTGGTGGTTGTTTAAATTTGGGTGTTTTCCATTTTGGGTGTTGTTCATGTTATTTTCCCTTTTTGGGTGTTGTTTTTTGGTTTTTTTTTTGTTTTTTTTTTTTTTTTTTTTGGTTTTTTTCTTTTTTTTTGGGTTTTTTTTCCCAATTTTTTTTTCTTTTTTTTTTTTTTTCCCTTTTTTGATTTTTTTTTTTTTTCCTTTTTTTTTTTTTTTTTTTTCGGTAGTTTTTTTTTTTTTGGGGTTTGTTTTTTTTTGTTTTATTTTTTTTGTTTTTTTTTTTTTTTTTGTTTTTTTGGGTTTTTTTTTTTTTTTCATGTTTGGGTTTTTCCCTGTTTGTTTTGTTCATTTTTGGGTGTTGTTCATTTTGGGTGTTGTTCTTTTGGTGTTTTTCATGTTGGTGTTTTTTTTTTTCATGTTGGTTTTTGTTCATGTCAGTATTGTTTCAAAAAAAGGGGGGGGGGGGGGTTTAAATTAAAAGGGGTTTCTTTTTTGGGGTTTTTTTTCAGTTGGTGTTGTTCAGTTGGGTTTTTATTTGGTGTTTTTTCATGTCGTGTTTTTTAAAGTCAGAATTTTTCTTTGCCAGTGGTTTATGTTTTGTTGTTCATGTCTTGTTCTTTCGGTTTTTGTTCATTTTTGGTGTTTTTTCATTTTGGTGTTGTTAAAGTCAGTTTTGGGTTAAATTGTCATATTTTTCCAGCCTTGTTTGTTTTAAGTGGGGGGCTGTTAAATGTCGTTGTTCATGTCGTTTTTTTCATTCGTTGTTAAATGTCGGGGGTTTTTCCCTTTTCAGTGTTGTTCATTTCAGTTTGCCCAGGGTTCCGGGTTGTTCATGTAAAGTGTTTTAAAGCGTTTTTTTTTCATGTGTTTTTCATGTAAAGTGTTTTTTCATTTTGGGGTTTTGGGTTCATGTTGGGGGTTGTACAGGGGCCAGTGTTGTTCATTTTTCAGTATTGTTCATGTCGGTTGTTCATGTCAGTGTTGTTTTTTTTGGGGGTGTTTTTTCATGTGGGTGCTGTTCATGTCGGGGGGTTGGCATGTCGTTGTTCATGCCCGGTGTTTTTCCCATTTCGGGGTTTTTTCATGTCGTTGTTCATGTGGGTTTGTTCATTGGGTGTTGTTCATTTCGGTGTTGTTTTGTGGGGTGTTTTTTCCATGTCGGTTTTTGTTCATGCCCGGTGTTGTTCATGTGGGTTTTGTTTAAATGTCGTTTTGTTCATGTCGGTGTTTTTATGCAGTGTTGTTTTTTTCCGGGTTTTGGGTTCATGGGGGTGCTACTTTGTCGGTGTTGTTCATGTCTTCTGAAAAGTCGGTGTTTTTTTTCAGGGTGGGTTTTGTTCATGTCTTTGCAAAACATGCCCGTGTTTTTTAAATGCCCCGGTGTTGTTTCATGTGGGTTTTTTTCAGGGTCGGTGTTGTTCATGTCGGTGTTGTTAAAAGGTCAGGGGTTGTTCATGTCGTGTTTTTTTCATGTCGGTCTGATCAAAGTGGGTTGTTTTTTCATGTCATTTTTGTTCATGCCCGGTGTTGTTCCAAGGTCAGTTTTGGTTAAATTGGGTTTTTGGTTCAGCCCAGTTTTGTTCATGTCGGTTTTTGTTCTTTCGGTTTTGGGTTCATGTCGGTGTTGTTCATGCCCGTGTTGTTCAAGTGGGTGATTTTCATGGGGGTTTTTGGGGCTTTGTCGGTGGCTGATCATTTCGGTTTTTGTTCATGGGGTGTTTTTTCATGCGGTGTTTTCATGTCGGTGTTGTTCATGTGGGGGCTAAATCTGTGGGTTTTTTTTTTCATGTCAGGGGTTTTTTCATGTGGGTTTTTTGTTCACGTAAAACACTAAAACTTTAAATTTGTAAAGATAAATACCCTATTTTTTTTTGGTTTTTTTCCCATTCATCAAAGTGAACATGAATGTTTTTTCTTGTATGGTTCATTTCTTTCATAATTTTTTGAACATTAATGTTTGTTTCTTGAAAGTGTTCATTAAACTTTTTTTAAAACATGAATTTGTTCTGTATGTTTTCATTCATCAAAGTAAACTTTAAGGTTTTTTTTTGTATGTTTTCATTTCATCTAGTGAAATGAATTTTTGTTTTTGTATGTTTCTTTCAAAATAGTGAAAAAATTTTGTTTGTATGTTTATTTACAAGTTTTTTAAAATATTTTTTGGTGATTTTGTTTTTTGGTAAAATGTGAAAAATTTTGTTTTTTTATGGGGTTTTTGAAAGTTTGTAAAGGGAAAACACAGTAGTAAAAATGTGTGTTTGAAGTGTGAAAAATGTGTACACATTTTTAAATATATGGGGTGTTTGTATTTATGTAAATTTTGTAAAACATGTATGTATTATGTGTTTTGGGTATTTGGGTTTGAGTGTTTTATGTGTACACATGAAATGTATATGGGGTTTTTTGGTAGTAGTGGTTTTGAAGTGATGTTTATGTGTCCCACATGAATGTTTTTTTTAAGGGGTGTTTTATTTTTTTGTAAAGGTTTTGGTACACATTATGTATATATGGGGTTTTGTAGTGTTTGGTATATGTTTTACACATGTATGTATAAATGTGTTTTTTGTAGTGATGTTATTGTACAAGGGATGTAAAATATTTTTGGGGTTTGTATGATTTATTTTGGTACACATGTATTTAAATATGGGTGTTTTTTAGTGATTATATGTGTACACATGTATGTATATATGGGGTTGTTTGTAGTGTTTGTATAGGGAAAAACAAAATGTATGTATATTTTGTGTTTGTATTTTTTATATGTGTACACATGATTATATTGTGTGTTTTTTAGTGATGAATATTTTAAAACCCCTGTAGTATATATGTGTTTTTGAAATAAAGTATATGTTACAAAATTTTATGTAATATGTGGGGTTTTGAAGTGTTAAAAGTGTACCCCATGTATGTATTTTATTTTGTGTTTGGGTAGTGATGTAAATTGTAAAACATTATGATAAATGTTGTTTGGGGGATGAAAATTTTACACTGTATTTTAAATATTTTTGGTTTAGTAGTGATGTTTTATGAGTACACATGTATGTATCCTTATGGGATTTGTAGTGTTTGTATATTGTAAAAACATGTATGTAAATATGGGGTTTTTTGTGGGTGTTTAAATATGTGTACACATGTATGTATATATTTGTTTTGTAGTTGAAATATGTGTACACATGAAATAAAAAAAAGGGTTTGTTTTTTGTGTTATGTAAATTTGGTAAAAAACAAGTATGAAAATTTTGTGTGTGTTTGAAGTGATGATAGGGTGAACACATGTATGTAAAATATTGTTTTTGTAGTGATGAATAGTGTACACATGAAAGTAATATGGGGGTTTTTGGTATTTATGAAATTTATTTTGTACACATGTATGTATATTTTGGGTTTTTGTGTGATGTAAAATTGGGGGTACACAGGTATGTATTTTATGTGTTTTTGTGTGATTTTAATGTGTACACAGTATGTATATATGTGGGGTTTGGGTTAGGAGTAAAATTTACACATGTAGGTAAAAATTTTTTTGTAGGGGAGAATATGTGTAAAAAAGTTTGTATATATGTGTTTTGTAGTGATGAATATGTTAACAATTTTAATGAAAATATTGTAGATGAAAGGGGAAAAGTAAACATCAAAAAAAACTTTATGATCACATAAAAATTCAGAGTAAAGAAGAGCAAAAAGTTCCGGGGTAAAAGCTGTCAGCCTGGCTAAACCCCTTTTGCCCACACAGTTCCGTGGTACAGCTTTGTTTGGCTGATTCTTTTGTCGCACATTTCCGTGGTACAGTTTCCCACCGGGCTGACTCTTGCGCCCAGCACATTTGGGTGGACAGCTTTTAGTTTTGGCTGACTCTGTTGTCAGCACAGTTCCTTTTGGTAAAAAGGCTTTTAGTTTGCGTTTCTGTTGTCAGCACAGTTCCGTGGAAACAGCTTCAGCCGGGCTTATTTCCTGTCACCCACATTTCCGGGGGAACGTGTCCCCCAATCTTTAAATTTTCCCACAATTACAAAAAACAAGTTCTAAATTTAAACGAAAACCCAAAACATTTTTTTGTTTTATATTTTCCCCTGAATTTTGAAGCAAAAACCCCATATCTAAATTTCCCTTTATATTGTCTCTGCTAAAATTTTTTAAAAATCATGGGGAAACGGGGTCCCATGTATGCCCTTAATGAAAGGGTTACCCATGAATTTTTAAAAAATGTTCGGGGGAAGGGTTTTGGAGTAAAAATTTTGTGTGCATGAAATTGTGATCTCAGCCCTATTATATTTGTACCCAAAAAAAACTGTGTAAAATTGTTGTGTGGGGATTTTGAGTACAGGGGTTTTGGGTGGGGATTTTTTTTCATGAAAAGTGTATGTTTTAATAAAGTATAAGGGTAAAATGTTTTTAAAAACGTAAAAAATTTGGGAAATACTTTATATTTGTAGCAAACAATTTTTTGTGTTTTTTAAAGGGTTTTAAAGTCCCCAAATGTAAAAGACGGATAAAAAAAACAAAAATAAAAGCAGTGGAAATTTTTTAACATAGTTATGAGGTTGGGGGAAAATTTTTAACCAACTTTTTGGGTTTTTCATCTGCCAAAAATAAAACACTCAAAAAATACTTTTTAAAAAGCTAAATAAGGTTTAAAAAAAAAACTTGTTCTCAGCAAAATTTTTTATAGTGGGACCCTAAAAGGATTTCCAAAATTTTTGTTAATTACCCTATTTTGGCCGAACTGTGAGGCACTTGGGGGGGGGTCTAGCTGACCTACGGCCAAAGGGTGTCTTGTGGGTGTAATTACTGGAAGCAGTTTTCTGTGGTGGGCACCTCCAGTAATTCCACCCAAAAATGGGCAGTCCCCTACCGTAAACCAGCTAGACAAGACCAAATTTTCCAAACAAACGAGGTCACTGAAGGTGGCAACCGCCGACTCTGGGGAAGTGGGGGAAGGGGGTCCCCTCAGGTGACACAAGTTTGGGCTCCTGGAGACACGATCCGGGAAGGCCCCCCCTGACCCTGGGGAAGTGGGGAAGGGGGTCCACTCAGGTACACTTGTGGGCCCTGGAAAAAAACACTTTATCCGGGGGGGCAAATGCTTTACCAGGGGGAAAATGGGGAAGGATCCACTCAGGTTGGGCACAAAGGACTCCGGAGACAAATGATCCCGGGGGGGCAAAACCCCCCACCTAAGGGAAAAAGGGGGGGGAAAAAACATCCGAAGCGAGCGGGTGGATTTCCCGGATACAAGAACTTAGGAAAGGGTTTTTTTTGGTCTTACCTTGGGAAGTTTGGGGGGAAAGGAAAACATCCGGACGAGCGGATTGGGTTTCCCCGGATACATAAAACCGAGCAAGGCAAAAACAAGCAGTTTAGGGTGACCTTGGGGAAGTGGGGGAAGGGAAAATAAAACCCGGGGGTAGAAAGGGAAAGGGTTCCGGTACAAGATCCTTTTTTAAAATTGGGAAGAAAACCGCGACCTTGGGGAAGGGGGGGAAGGGGGTCCACTCAGGTGACACAAAAGGGGAATCCTGGAAAACGATTTCCGGGGGAAAGGGCCCCGCCGACCCCTTTGGGGAAAAGGGGGAAAAGGGAAACATCCGAAGCGAGGGGGATGGATTCCCGGGTACATGAAATTGGGGGAAAGGGTTTTCGTTTGAGGCTGACCTTTTGGGAAATGGGGGAAGGGGGAACATCCATGACGAAACGGAGGGTTCCGGAAAACATGAACCTGGGGATTTGGGAAAATACATTCAGTTTTTACTGACCTTTTTGGGAAAGGGAGGGAAAAGGAAAGGGTATCCGGCGGTTAGAAAGGAAAAGGGTTTCCCGGAAAACATGAACCTGGGGCAGGGAAGAAAACAGGTTTTGGGTGAAAGGGTTTACCTTTAAAAGGAAGAGGAAGGGAAAACATGCGGAGGCAGACAGATTTGGGTTCCCGGGTTCCCTGAACCCGGGGGAAGGGTGAGGGTGGAAAACAGAGAGAAAAAAGAGAGGGGGGGGCTGACCTTAAAAGGGGAAAAAGTAAGGGGAGACATCCGGGGGGCCCCCGGATAATTTCCCGGGCACATAACCTGGGGGAAAGGGGAGGGGGGGGGCCTTAAAAAAACGAAACCCCCTTTGGGCCCCCACGTGGCCAAAGGCTGGTAACTCAAGATAACTTTTGAGGCTACAGTGGTCCCCAAATATATTAAAAATTCATTAAATATATTTTATTTATTAAAGTTTTTATTATTAAAATTTTTTTATTATTAATTATTTTTATTTTTTATTTTATTATTCAAAGTTTGGATTCAAAACGTCAACCAGCCCCCCTGACCCGACAAACGGGGATGTTTTTTCCCACTTCAACCCTCCCTGACGTTTTGCAACGGGGTGTTATTCCCACTCCAGCCTCCCTGACAGTAGCATCGGTGGTTTATTCCCACTCCAGCCTCCTGCAGTAGCATCGGTGATGTTATTCCACAATCCAGCCTCCCTGACAGTAGCATCGGTGATGTATTCCACTCCAGCCTCCCTGACAGTAGCAATGGTGATGTTATTCCCACTCCAGCCTCCCTGACAGTAGCATCGGTGGTGTTATTCCCACTCCAGCCTCCCTGACAGTAGCATCGGTGATGTTATTCCCACTCCCCAGCCTCCCTGACAGTATCATTGGGGGCGTTTTTCCCACCCATCCTCCCCGACAGTAGCATTTGGTGGTGTTATTCCCACTCCAGCCTCCCTGACAGTAACATTGGTGGTGTTATTCCCACTCCAGCCTCCCTGACAGTAGCATCGGTGGTGTTATTCCCACTCCAGCCTCCCTGACAGTAACATTGGTGGTGTTATTCCCACTCCAGCCCCTGAAAAGTACATTGGTGGTGTTATTCCCACTCCAGCCTCCCTGACAGTAGCATCGGTGGTGTTATTCCCATCCCGCCTCCCCCGACAGTAGCATCGGTGGTGTTATTCCCACTCCAGCCTCCCTGACAGTAGCACCGGTGGTGTTATTCCCACTCCAGCCTCCCTGACAGTAGCATCGGTGGTGTTATTCCCACTCCAGCCTCCCTGACAGTAGCATCGGTGGTGTTATTCCCACTCCAGCCTCCCTGACAGTAGCATTGGTGGTGTTATTCCCACTCCAGCCTCCCTGACAGTAGCATCGGTGTTGTTATTCCCTCTCCAGCCTCCCTGACAGTAGCATCGGTGGCGTTTTTCCCACTCCATCCTCCCTGACAGTAGCCATGATGGTGTTATTCCCACTCCAGCCTCCCTGACAGTAACCATGGTGGTGTTATTCCCACTCCAGCCTCCCTGACAGTAACCATGGTGGTGTTATTCCCACTCCAGCCTCCCTAACAGTAGCATCGGTGGCGTTATTCCCATTCCAGCCTCCCTGACAGTAGCCATGGTGGTGTTATTCCCACTCCAGCCTCCCTGACAGTAGCATTGGTGGTGTTATTCCCACTCCAGCCTCCCTGACAGTAGCATCGGTGTTGTTATTCCCTCTCCAGCCTCCCTGACAGTAGCATCGGTGGCGTTTTTCCCACTCCATCCTCCCTGACAGTAGCCATGATGGTGTTATTCCCACTCCAGCCTCCCTGACAGTAACCATGGTGGTGTTATTCCCACTCCAGCCTCCCTGACAGTAACCATGGTGGTGTTATTCCCACTCCAGCCTCCCTAACAGTAGCATCGGTGGCGTTATTCCCATTCCAGCCTCCCTGACAGTAGCCATGGTGGTGTTATTCCCACTCCAGCCTCCCTGACAGTAGCAACGGTGGTGTTGTTCCCACTCCAGCCTCCCTAACAGTAGCATCTGTGGCGTTATTCCCACTCCAGCCTCCCTAACAGTAGCATCGGTGGCGTTATTCCCTCTCCAGCCTCCCTGACAGTAGCCATGGTGGTGTTATTCCCACTCCAGCCTCCCTGACAGTAACCATGGTGGGGTTATTCCTACTCCAGCCTCCCTGACAGTAGCCATGGTGGTGTTATTCCCACTCCAGCCTCCCTGACAGTAACCATGGTGGTGTTATTCCCACTCCAGCCTCCCTAACAGTAGCATCGGTGGTGTTATTCCCACTCCAGCCTCCCTAACAGTAGCATCGGTGGTGTTATTCCCACTCCAGCCTCCCTGACAGTAGCCATGGTGGTGTTATTCCCACTCCAGCCTCCCTGACAGTAACCATGGTGGGGTTATTCCTACTCGGGAATAACACGTCAGTGGCATCTCGCTGGTGCCACCCACGTTATCATAATATGAAAAAAATCCCCAAAAAGGAAATACTTTCATCATCATTCAACACTTTCACCTCACTCACACATAATCACTGTCTTTGCAGAGGCGCTCAGACACAACAGTTTAGAAGCATATATGAAGTAATATTAGATACTCTTCCCAAACTGCCAAAATCCCAAAATCCGAATGGGTGAAACGGTCTGTTAACAAGACCTCATGTAAAATTGGGGTCCTTTCTTAATTTTTTTCTGTGCGTTTAAAGATATATTTTTTTCATTTATGTTAATGTAAAACTAATAACTTTGTTCTTAAGAACCTTTGAAAACTTACCCAACCTTTAATTTAATTATTTGATTTAGCCTAATTTAACTAAAAATGTTTAGATAAGTTTACAATAATTTAATAATAAACAAACACAATGAAATACATTTTTTTTCCGTTAGGTTCAGAATGATTTTTGCGAAATTATCGCAAACACAAACTTTCACTTGTGTATGTGGTAGTATGCTGTTATTGGAAAGTTACTGTACTTTTCTTTTGTTACCTATTACAACCAGGAGTTTCCCAAAGGCATGTTATCCTGAGTGTAAAGGGAGTGAAATAAACACAACAGAAAGCTTTTGCTTGCATATCCTTCGCCAGTTTAGAACAGAAGTATGTACAACATATACCAGACAAAAATAGGTTTAGTGACTGCACTAAGCAATCAAAAAAGAACCACTAGAG
>NC_069420.1:58856907-58887871 GCF_026875155.1 Cherax quadricarinatus
ACCTTTCTGTTTTTCTTTAAAAAGTTTAAAGTAAATTTTTTCTTTAATGTTATGTAAAATTTTTTAATTTTAACCAAAAGAATTTAAAAACTTCCCTAACCTTATAAAACAACCAAAAAGCCTAAAATAAATAAAAATTTTAATTTTTTAAAATTTAATATAAAAAAAAAATAAATATATTTTTTTTCTTAGGTTAAATATTTTCGAAATTTTCATACAAAATTTTTTCCAAAAGAAGTAACTTTTTTAAGCCAAAATCGAATTCTCCTTTTTACACGCAATTTTTTTAATATAAAAATTTTAATTTTTAAAAAAAATTTAATATAAAAAAAATAAATAATTATTTCATAAGTAAATTAATTAATAAAAAATATTATATATATTTTTTAAAAAAAAAAATTTTTTTTAATAATATTATATATATATAAAAAATATAAAAATTATATTATATATATAATATAATATATACTATTTTTTTTTTTAAATGGGTCGTCTCCTCCGGGGCAGGGTGACGCAAAAAACAAAAAAAACCCCCCAAAAAGAAAAATTTTCATCACATCAAACACTTTCACCACACCACACGTTACACTGCTTTTGCAGAGGGCCAGAATACAACTTTTAGAAGCATATCATAAAAGATCACAACATACCCCCAACGGGCCAAATACCCAAACCCCCTCCTTAAAAGTGCAGGCATTGACTTCCCTTTCCAGACCAAGCCCGACTATATGAAAATAACCGCTCCTTGAACCCCTTTCACTAAAATTACCCGCTCACACTCCAACAGATCGTCGGGTCCAAGATCATTCGCTCCTTCACCCTATCAAACACGCTCATGCACCTTGCGGGAACCCAAGCCCCTCGCCCAAAAACCTTTTTTAAAACCCCCTCTTTCCAACCTTTTTCGAGGACGCCCCCTACCCCCTTTTCCTTCCCTAAATTTATATTTTTCCATGTCATTCTACTTTGATCCATTCTCTCTAAATCCCAAACCCCCAAAAACCCCCTCTTTCCCTCTATAAACTTTTATTACCCAAACCTTCCCTAATTTCCACACTCCAAATTTTTTCAAAAATTTTTAAAAACCCACTTTGCCCTTAGACGGACACTCCACTGCCTCCAACCGCTCCTCGCGCTGCTTTTACCACCCAACTTCACACCATATAAAGTGTTGGTACACTAACTTTCATACACCCCCTTTCTTTGCCTCCATAGAAACGTTTTTTGACCCACATATCCCTCAACGCCCACTCACCTTTTTTCCCCCCCTAAAATTCTATTTAACCTCACCCTTTCAAAAACCATCCCCGACCGTCAACCCCAAGAATTTTGAAAACATTCACTTCTTCAACTCCTCCCCCCCCAATTTTGATACCCAATTTTTTTTCTTTATCAAATCTTTTATACCCTATCACCTTACTCTTTTCATGTTCACTTTCCAACTTTCTACCTTTACACACATTCTAAACCAAACCCTAACCTTGCAATTTTCTTTTGAATCTCCCATAAGCACGTAACATCAGCAAAAAGTAACTGTGTCAATTTCCCGAATTTTTTCCCATAATTTAATCCCACCCCTCTCCCCAAAACCCTACATTTACTTCTTTTACAAACCCCATCTATAAATATATTAAACAACCTGGTGACATTACCACATCCCTGTCCAAACCTACTTTACTTTACCGGGAAGTATTCTCCCCTCTCTTCTACACACCCTAACCTGAGCCTCGACTATCCTCATAAAAGCTCTTTTACACAGCATTTAGTAACTTACCACCTATTCCATATACTTTTGCCAACCATCTGCCACATTGCTCCCGCTATCCACTCTATCATATGCCTTTTTCTAAATCCCTAAATGCAATAAAAACTTCCCTACCTTTATCTAAATACTGTTCACAGATATATGCCTCAATGTAAAACACTTGATCACACCCCCTACCCCTCTGAAAGCCTCCTTGCTCGTTCCTCAATTCTACATTCTGTCTTACCCTAATCTTCAATTATAACTCCTAACCGTTTACTTTTCCCTGTGCGTATACTCGTAAACATATTCCCTATAATTTCTACAATCTCTTTTTGTCCGCCTTTCCTTTAATATAAAGGGACTATACATCTCGTCCGCCCAATCCATAGGGTACCTTCCCCTCTTTCATACATTTATTAAAACAAATACCAACCCACTCCAACAATATAGCCCCCCTGCTTTTAACATTCTGTTCCATGGATCCCATCATTCCAGCTGCTTTACCCCCTTTCAATTCTACGTAATGGGCCTCACGTAACCTTCCACCACAACTTACATTCTGCTCTTCTTCACGTCCTAAAAGATGGTATACCTCCCTGGCCCAAGCATGAAATTACCGCCTCCCTTATCTTCCCCCCTCAACATTTCCAAGTACCTCAAAATATTTCCCGGTCCGCGCATCTACCTAATACCTCCCTCTCCCCACTTCTAACTCCCCTACTCTGTTTTTAACTGACACATCCATACTTTCCCAGCTTTCTTAACTTGTTTTAACTCACTCTCCAAAATTTTTCCTTATTTTCATTAAAATTTCTTGGACAGTTAGCCTCCCCCACTCTTTCACTGCTCTTCCTTTTGCACTCTCTCTCTCACCACTCTCTTCACTTTTCCTTTTACTCTCCATAAACTCTGCTCTTCTTATAAACACTTCTGCCTTTGTAAAAACCTCTCGTAAGCCCCCTTTTTCTTTTTTATCACCCCCTTTTTAAATTTCATCATTCCCCCAATCACTCCTCTTTCCTCCTGCCCCCACCCCCAAAAACCAAAAACTTCCCCCCACATTCTAATACTGCATTTTTAAAACTATTCCAACCCTCTTCAACCCCCCCACTACCCCTCTTTGCACTAGCCCACCTTTCCCCAAATGTCGCTTATATCTCGCCCAAACTATGGGCCAATTTTAACTTCCCCTTGCTACCAAAAATCTTTGAGAAACTCGTGACAGGAACTGTATTCATTTAAACGGCCAAAACATACTCAACCCCTGCCGTTTGGATTTGGGAAAAATAAAACCCTTTAAATGATGCAAATAAAAAAAAATGCAGATCTTTTTTACACCGCTTGGAAAATGGGGAATATCCCTAGAATTTTTATTGACAAAAAAAGCTTTTGCACAGTAACCACGCATCCTACTCCAAAATTTGATCATAGGGTATAAGAGGCCAGCACTAGTTTATTTTAAATCTTACTTACTAATAGGTATCAGTACGTCACCAAAAAGACACAGCACAGAAACCCACGGCCACTTTGATATGGAGTCCGCAGGGAAGTGTCCTTGGCCCCCCTGCTTTTCCCTCATATCATCAATGACCCCCAAAAACGTACCCCAAAACCCCTGATGACACACTTATGTCTTTTTCCACCTAATTTTGCCCCCCCTCAACACCATTGTGAATGAGGAGCTGATTAAAATACCTTGGATGACAGCCAAAAAACTTACGCTAACACTGAAAAAACCTACTTTTTTGTTTGGTAGCAGAGCAGGAGATGCACAAATTAACATTTGATTGAAAACACTCTAATTCCCAAAATAATGGGGGAAAATTCCTATTATACCTTGACAACAACCTAATTTCACCCCCCCTACCCAGCATATACCAAAAAAGTATCCAAAAGGGTTTGGGATCCTCCCAAGAACACATACGTGCCGCAAAATGCCCTTCTCACACTATTCACTCCCCATTTTTCCATACCTACCTATGCTATTTGTGCTTGGGGGGGTCAACTGCAGCAAAAAACCTAAAACCAAAAAATAACCCAACAAAAAGCTGCAGTAAGAAAATCATAAATCCTCCCTGGGAACACTCCCCCCATTCTTCATAGATCTAACTTGCTCCCAGTTCAGTACATCCACACTTAATATGGCAATCTAAACTACAGGCCTTAAACTCTAATATCAACCTTGACCCAAACGCTTTTTGATAGTTGTGACAGAACCCACGGCATAACACCGGAACAAACCTCTACACATTCCTCGGTCCGACTAAACCTTTACAAAAATTCAATGTATGTCAAAGGCCCCAAAAAAGGAATACCCACCCGAGAACCTGAACTCAAAACCTTTATCACCTTCAAAAAATACCATTAGAAAAAATCTTATCTCCCCATAACCCCGTCAACTAACTACAAAAAATACCCCCTGGTGGTTCACATTACACCACTCACCATTTGACCATAAACGGAAAAATTAATTCCCCGTCTAAAAAAAATGAAACCCGTGATACCAATACTGAAAAAATTACTGTGCCAAAACAAAAGCATTCTCATTTCAAACTCACAAAAAAGTATTTAGTCACTTAGCAAATACCCAAACCACCTCTTTTTTTGTAATATTTTACAATTAAAATAAAACTAAGTATGCCGAAATGCCTAGCCATCTAAGTGTTTTTAGGGTACACTCTGTAAATCACAATTTTACTAATGTAAAAACCAAACAATAACCAAATTTCTGTAACCAGCATTTTAAAACCTTATAGAGAATAAACTTTAATTTTAATTTGAATTTGAATTTTAACTTTCCCCCTCCCTTTTTTATACACTTTTACCCCCTCTTACTTGTTTGCCACCTTCCTCTTTCCCATCTACCCTTTCTAACTGACTACAACAAAAAATGATCTGATATATCGTTCCCCCCCAAAAACTTTCCTCCGGAGCCTACCCATCAACCCTTTTTTTCCCCTAATACAAAATCTAACAAATCTTTCATTACGGCTACTCTACCTTGTATATTTATTTATCCTTTTTCATAAAAATTTTTACTTATTCCAAATCTCTTTCTACACATACTCAATTAAAGGCCCCCATTTACATTTACCCCTGGCCCCCAAATTTACCTACACCTTTTCCCCCCCTAACATTTTTTACCACTTTAGCATTTAAATCCCCAACCACCATTCTCTCCCACTTGATTTTAAAACTCCCCACACTTTACTCAACATTTCCCAATCTCTCCTCTCCTCTAAACTCCTCTTCTCCAGGTCATACACCTTATAAAACCACTTTTTTACATCCAATCTTTATTTTACTCCACATAACCGAATTTATACATTTTTAGTCCCTCTTTTTCCCGCCATAGCTTTCCTTCAAATTATTGTACTCCTTCTTTAGCTCTAAATATATATATATTATTATAATATATATATATATATAATATATATTTTATATATATATTATATATTATTTTATAATATATTATAATATGCAAAAGATCACATAAAAGGTATTTTAAAAATGCAAAACAACCATGTAAAGACTTGTGAAATTCCAAGCGCTTTCGTGACTACTCATTGTCAGTGAGTAGTCATGAAAGCGCTTGGAATTTCACTACTCTTTCACAGTGGTTGTTTTGCATATAATATATATATATAATATATATATATATATATATATATATATATATATATATAAGTATAATATGTATATGTGAGGGAAAAGTAGGTGTAAGTGGGGTTAAGGTCGTTCGGGCAACCAGGAACCATAGTTACGTCGCGTGCACCCCCCCCCCTCCTCTCTGGCGGGCTGGGGCGAAACTAGTTCCTGGTGTCCGATTTGTTAGTTTCTACTCCTGGTAATATTGACCTTACCTGGTGTGGGTTGAAGTTTGGAGAGTCACTTCACCTCCACTCTTCTCCTAATCAGGTAGGGTGATATACCAGGAGTATCACTGTTTGTTTCTTTATTTTGTTTGCTGGTTACCAGTAATGATTTTGGCATTTATCATTCTTTTCAATTCTTAAATGTTATATTATCATGACTATGGGTAACCAGTTTATTTTCTCTTATTTACCAGCTCTGTTCATGGCGTGGTCTTCCAGGATAGACGCCAGATAAAGGAGCAAGACATGTGTTAATAATACTTATTAACATTATTCTACTACTACCGGCCCTTACCTATTCTACTTGTGCTCCATCCAAGTGGTAGGAGATTCCAGAACATCGGATTATTACCATCTGCTCAGGATAACCTACATAAATAACATCAGAGGAACTATCCAGGGCCATACCTACTCCTGCCCAACTAAAAGAACTGAAGGCCATTTTTTTTTATTATATTTAAATTTTAAGTAAAATTCTCAAAAATCATTATTCTCATTTTTCCTAAGTTATTTCTTTATTTATTTATTTTTCCATTAATTTCTTTTGTTCAGTTGGAAGGCGTTTCACTGACATATATATATATATTGTATATATATATAATATGATATAATATATATTTATGTATATAATATATGTATGTTATATTATTTATTATATATATATTTTATATATTATATTTATATATATTTTTATATATATATATATATATATATTGTCTTTTAACCAAAGTACAGTGACATTACACGTCTTTAACACCACAGGCGACATCACACAACACTATCTAAGACTCATTTTTTGGGGTAAATATTTACCATCTTTCTTGCATATTGTAACTTTAGCTATCAAAACTCTACTCTATTAACATCTCTCATGTATCTTTTCCACAACTATAAATGCACCCATTGCAATTTTCCTTTATATAAGTGTTGTTAACTTATGTATTTCAGTGTTTACACATGATTCACAGATTTCCTTCACTTTCTGAACTTACAGTCTTCTGTGTTATCAATATTATCTTTATCATCACTTCATTAATGATAATTCTGACATAAACTTTACCTCGTATTGTCAACAGTCTCCAGGCTGACAGCATAGTCAGCCAGTTTGTGACAGAGCCAACTAGGGGAAATAACCTCCTTGACTTGGTTCTTGCAGTAGGGAAACACTAATTAATAATCTTGAGGTTAATGATGAGCTTGGGGAAAGTTATCACAAATCGCTCAGTTTTAATATATCATGGAATTCCCCTAGTAATGGCAATCAAGTCTCTGTCCCTGACTTCCGCTTGGCTGATTTCATAGGACTGAAAAATTACTTAGGTGGGCCGAACTGGAATGACCTGACTAAGGGTCAGGTAGGTGGTGATGGATGCCGATATGACGCTTTACAGGGCATAGTTCTAGCTGCTCAGTCAAATTGTTCCAAATAGGGAAATCAGATCAAACAAAAATGATCCTAAATGGATGAGGTCAGGGTCAAGGTAGAGTGGTGGTCAAGGTAACGTAGAGGTCAGGGTCAAGGTAGCGTGGTGGTCAGGGTCAAGGTAACGTGGTGGTCAGAGTCAAGGTAGCGTGGTAGTCAGGGTCAAGGTAACGTAGTGGTCAGGGTCAAAGGGAACGTAAGGTCAGGGTCAAGGTAGCGTGGTGGTCTGGTCCAAGGTAACGTAGTGGTCAGGGTCAAGGTAACGTAGAGGTCAGGGTCAAGGTAGCGTGGTGGTCAAGGTCAAGGTAACGTAGTGGTCAGGGTCAAGGTAGCGTGGTTGTCAGGGTCAAGATAACGTTGTGGTCAGGGTCAAGGTAGCGTGGTGGTCAGGGTCAAAGGGAACGTAGTGGTCAGGGGCAAGGTAACGTAGAGGTCAGGGTTTAAGGTAACGTGGTGGTCAGGGTCAAGGTAACGTGGTGGTCAGGGTCAAGGTAACGTGGTGGTCAGGGTCAAGGTAGCGTGGTGGTCAGGGTCAAGGTAACGTGGTGGTCGGGGTCAAGGTAGTGTGGTGGTCAGGGTCAAGGTAACGTGGTGGTCAGGGTCAAGGTAACCTGGTGGTCAGGGTCAAGGTAGCGTGGTGGTCAGGGTCAAGGTAACGTGGGGTCCCGGGTCAAGGTATGTGGTGGTCAGGGTCAAGGTAAGGGGGTGGTCAGGGTCAAGGGTTGCCCTGGGGGTCAGGGTCAAGGTAACGTGGTGGTCAGGGTCAAGGTAGCGTGGTGGTCAGGGTCAAGGTAACGTGGTGGTCAGGGTCAAGGTTGCGTGGTGGTCAGGGTCAAGGTAACGTGGTGGTCAGGGTCAAGGTAACGTGGTGGTCAGGGTCAAGGGAACGTGGTGGTCAGGGTCAAGGTAACGTGGTGGTCAGGGTCAAGGTAACGTGGTGGTCAGGGTCAAGGTAACGTGGTGGTCAGGGTCAAGGTAACGTGGTGGTCAAAGTAGATCTTATTTGAGCGACTTTCTTTTATTCACTAAGCATTTTTATTTTTTAATGTAGGTCAAAAATTTTCCTCTCAATAATAGGAAGAGGAAAGTGCAGATGAGAAGAAAAACATTGTAACTGTTCTAGACATCTCTTAAGTAAAGTCACTTCTCCTTCCTTCACATCTCTCACTTCTCCTTCCTTCACATCTCTCACTTCTCCTGTCTTCACATCTCTCACTTCTCCATCCTCACATGTCACTTCTCCTGTCTTCCACATCTCCACTTCTCCATCCTTCACATCTGTCACTTCTCCTGTCTTCACATCTCTCACTTCTGTCTTCACATCTCTCACTTCTGTCTTCACATCTCTCACTTCTGTCTTCACATCTCTCACTTCTGTCTTCACATCTCTCACTCTGTCTTCCCCATCTCTCACCCGAAAATTTTCAACATTCTCCACTTCTGTTTAACCTAAATTCTTTTACATCTTAATAAGGGCTTCACCTACTAGTCTTTCCTTCTTGAAAATAATTAAATAAAATTGAAAAACAATTCTTATTTTTCCAAATTAAAATTTTTCATCAATTAAAAAATTTTAATATATATATTTTTCATATTATGCATTAAATTAAATATATTTATCCCAAAAAATTATATATTATATAGTATAAATTTTATATTATTATAATTATTTTTTTTGTTTGTTTGTGTGTTTGTGGGTGTGTTGGGGTGTTTTGTTGTGGTGTGTGGGGTGTGTGTTGTGTGTGTGTGGGTGTGTGTGTGTGTGTGTGTGTGTGTGTTTGGGGTGTGTGTGTTTTGTGTGGGGTGTTGTGTTGTGTGGGGGTTGTTGTGTGGGTTTTGTGTGGGGTGTTTGGGGGTTGTGTGTTTGGTGGTGTGTGTGTGTGTGTGCGTGTGTATATGTGTGTGTGTTTGGTCGTAGGAGAGGGAGAGAGAGAAGAAGAGAGAGTATGTACTTGTGAATCTTAGCGTATTATTGAGAAACAAGAGATAAATAACAAGAAAAAAAGACAACAGATAACAATTAATAACAGTTTCCATACATGGTAGTAGGTTGGTAGACAGCAACCACCCAGGGAAGTACTACCGTCCTGCCAGATGACTGTGAAACAAAAACCTGTAACTGTTTTGCATGATGGTAGGATTGCTGGTTTCTTTTTCTGTCTCATAAACACGCTAAGATAACAGGGATATCTTGCTACTCCTACTTACACTTTGGTCACACTTCACAGACACGCACATGCATATATATATATACATACATCTAGGTTTTTCTCCTTTTTCTAAATAGCTCTTGTTCTTTTTTATTTCTTCTATTTTTCCATGGGGAAGTGGAAAAGAATCTTTCCTCCGTAAGCCATGCGTGTCGTATGAGGCGACTAAAATGCCGGGAGCAATGGGCTAGTAACCCCTTCTCCTGTATACAATTACTAAAAAAGAGAAGAAGAAAAACTTTATAAAACTGGGTTGCTTAAATTGCGTGGATGTAGTGCGGATGACAAGAAAACAGATGATTGCTGATGTTATGAATGAAAAGAAGTTGGATGTCCTGGCCCTAAACCCAAACAAAGCTGAAGGGGGTAGGGAGAGTTTCAGTGGGGGAAATAAATGGGGTTAAATCTGGAGTAATCTGAGAGAGTTAGGCAAAAGGGAAGGGGTAGCAGTAATGTTAAATGATCCCGTTATGGAAGGAGAAAGAGAATATGAATGTGTAAATTCAAGAATTTTGTGGATTAAAGTAAAGGTTGGATGCGAGAAGTGGGTCATAAAAAGCGTGTAATGCACCTGGAGAAGAGAGGAATGCAGAGGAGAGAGAGAGATTTTGGGAGATGTTAAGTGAATGTATAGGAGCCTTTGAACCAAGTGAGAGAAATAATTGTGGTAGGGGGCTTGAATGCTAAAGTAGGAGAAACTTTTAGAGAGGGTGTGGTAGGTAAGTTTGGGGTGCCCGGTGTAAATGATAATGGAGCCCTTTGATTGAACTTTGTATTTGAAAGGGGTTTAGTTATAGGTAATACTATTTTAGAAAAAGAGGATAAATAAGTATACACGATATGATGTAGGGCGAAATGACAGTAGTTTGTTGGATTATGTATTGGTAGATAAAAGACTGTTGAGTAGATTTCAGGATGTACATGTTTATAGAGGGGCCACAGTAATCAGATCACTTTCTAGTTGTAGCTACACTGAGAGTAAAAGGTAGATGGGATACAAGGAGAATAGAAGCATCAGGGAAGGAGAGGGTGAAGGTTTATAAACTAAAAGAGGAGGCATTAGGGTAGATATAAACCAGCTATTGGGGGATAGATGGGCTAATGAGAGCATAGGCAATGGGTCGAAGAGGTATGGGAAGGTTTAAAAATGTAGTGTTAGAGTGTTCAGCAGAAGTTTGTGGTTTACAGGAAAGTGGGTGCAGGAGGGAGAGGAGCGATTGGGGGAAATGATGAGTAAAGAGAGTAGTAAGGGAGAAAAAGTTGCATATGAGAAGTTTTTACAAAGTAAAGTGATGCAAGGAGGGAAGAGTATATGGAGAAAAAGAGAGAGGTTAGAGAGTGGTGAAGCAATGTAAAAAGAGAGCAAATGAGAGAGTGGGTGAGATGTTATCAACAAATTTTTTTTGAAAATAAGAAAAGTTTTGGAGTGAGATAACAAGTTAAGAAAGCCTAGAGAACAAATTGATTTGTCAGTTAAAAATAGGAGAGGAGAGTTATTAAATGGAGAGTTAGAGGTATTGGGAAGATGGAAGGAATATTTTGGGGAAATTGTTAAATGTTGATGAAGATAGGGAAGCTGTGATTTCGTGTATAGGGCAAGGAGGAAATAACATCTTGTAGGAGTGAGGAAGAGCCATTGTGAGTGGGGGGGAAGTTCGTGAGGCAGTAGGTAAAATGAAAGGGGTAAGGCCAGCCGGGATTGATGGGATAAAAAAATAGAAATGTTAAAAGCAGGTGGGGATATATTTTTGGAGTGGTTGGTCAATTATTTAATAAATGTAGGGAAAGAGGGTAAGGGGACCTAGGGATTGGCAAGAGCATTTCATAGTTCCTTTTTATAAAGGCAAAGGGGATAAAAGAGAGGCAAAAATTATAGGGGGATAAGTCTGTTGAGTGTACCTGGTAAAGTGTATGGTAGAGTTATAATTGAAAGAATTAAGAGTAAGACGGAGAATAGGATAGCAGATGAACAAAGGGGCTTTAAGGGAAAATAGGGGGTGTGTGGACCAGGTGTTTTCAGTGAAAATATAAGTGAACAGTATTTAGATAAGGCTAAAGAGGTCTTTGTGGCATTATGGATTTGGAAAAGGCGTATGACAGGTGGATAGGGGGCAATGTGGCAGATGTTGCAAGTGTATGGTGGGAGGAGGTTGGTTACTGAAAGCATGAAAAGTTTTTACGAGGATAGTGAGGCTCAAGTTAGAGTATGTAGGAAAGAGGGAAATTTTTTCCCCGTAAAAGTAGGCCTTAGACAAGGATGTGTGATGTCACCGTGGTTGTTTAATATATTTAATAGATGGGGGGTTTTAAAGAGAAGTAAATGCGAGGGTCTTGGCAAGAGGCGTGGAGTTAAAAGATAAAGAATCAAAACACAAAGTGGGAGTTGTCACAGCTGCTCTTTGCTGATGACACTGTGCTCTTGGGAGATTCTGAAGAGAAGTTGCAGAGATTGGTGGATGAATTTGGTAGGGTGTGCCAAAAGAAGAAAAATTTAAAAGGGAATACAGGAAAGGTAAAAGGTTATGAGGATAACAAAAAGATTAGGTTTATGAAAGATTGAATATCAGATTGGAGGGAGAGAGTATGGAGGAGGTGAAGTATTCAGATATTTGGGAAATGGACGTGTCAGCGGATGGTCTATGAAAGATGAGGTGAATCATAGAATTGATGAGGGAAAAAGAGTGAGGGTGCACTTAGGGGTCTGTGGAGACAAAGAAATTTGTCCTTGGAGGCAAAGAGGGGAATGTATGAGAGTATGTTTTACCAACGCTCTTATATGGGTGTGAGCGTGGGTGATGAATGTTGCAGCGAGGAGAAGGCTGGAGGCAGTGGGGATTTTCATGTCTGAGGCAATGTGTGGTGTGAATATAATGCAGAGAATTCGTAGTTTGGAAGTTAGGAGGAGGTGCGGGATTACCAAAACTGTTGTCCAGAGGGCTGAGGAAGGGTTGTTGAGGTGGTTCGGACATGTAAGAGAATGGAGCGAAACAAAAATGACTTTAAGAGTGTATCAGTCTGTAGTGGAAGGAAGGCGGGGTAGGGGTCGGCCTAGGAAGGGTTGGGGGGAGGGGTAAAGGAGGTTTTGTTTGCGATGGGGCTTTGGCCTTCCCAGCAGGCATTGCGTGACGTGTTTGAAAGGAGTGGAATGGAGACAATGTTTTTTAATTACTTGACGTGCTGTTGAGTGTGAGCAAAGTAACATTTATGAAGGGATTCAGGGAAACCGGCAGGCCGGACTTGAGTTCTGGAGATGGGAAGTACAGTGCCTGCACTCTGAAGGAGGGTGTTAATGGTGCAGTTAAAAACGTATGTAAAGCACCCTTCTGGAAAGACATTGATTGAGTGAATGATGTGACAAGATTTTCTTTTTCGGGCCACCCTGCCTTGGTGGGAATCGGCCGGTGTGATAATAAATAAAAATAAAATTACTCGTGGACAGTAATTTGTACACCAAAAAAGGTTTAAAATACACTTAAACTGCTAAATAATAGAATAAATTAATAACTAATATGGATGCAATATGAAATATAAATAGAACTCCTAAAATAGTTACTAAGTTGGCCAAGCTTCGTGGGGAGGGAAGACGAACTGGTGAGTGAGGTCTCTCGTCTAGGTAGTCTGCGGGTCAAGGCTGTCCAGGAGGATGTTACTGCTGGGCGCAGATTTCTGCGTGTCCCTCCCATAAATAGCATCTAAACTGTTTCTCGGTTGATTCTCTTGGGTGTTGTCTTGTCCTTGTGTTGTTGTCCACTCTCTCGTTGTTGCTCCTGTCCTTCGGTATGTTGTCCTGTCCATCGTTGTTGTCCTCTTCCGTCGGTTGTTTCCTCTCCTTCGGTATGTTGACCTCATCCTTCGGTTTTGTTCTCCTCCTTCGTTTTGCCCTGATCATTCGTTGTTTGTCCTCTCCTTCGTTGTTGTCCTCTCCTTCGTGTTGTCCTCTCCTTCGTTGTTGTCCTCTCCTTCGGTTGTTGTCCCTCTCCTTCGGTTGTTTGTCCTCGTCCTTCGTTGTTGTCCTCTCCTTCGGTTGTTGTCCTCTTCCTTCGTTGTATTCCTCTCCTTCGTTGTCTATCCTCGTTGTTATCTGTCCATCCTTCGGTTGTTGTCCCCTCCTTCGGTAGTTTGTCCTCTCCTTCGGTTGTTGTCCGCCTTCGTTTTGTCCCTCTCCCTTCGGATTTTGTCCCTCTCCCTTCGGTTGTTGCTCTTTCTTCCTTGTGTTTGTTCTCTCCTTGTGTTGTGGTCCCACCTTGTGTTTGTTGTCCTGGTCCTTGTGTTGTTGTCTGGTCCTTGTGTTGTGCTCTCCTTGTGTTGTATGTCTAGTCCTTGTGTTGTCCTCGCTCGCGTTGTTTGTCCTCTCCTTCGTTGTTGTCCTGTCCTTCGGTTGTTGTCCTCCCCTTCTGTTTGTCCTCTCCCTTCGGTTGTTGTCTTCCTTCGGTTTGCTGTCCTCAATCCTTCGTTTGTTTGTCCTCTCCTTCGTTGTGTCCTCTCCTTCGGTGTTGTCGTCCTCCTTCGGTTAGTGCTCTCTCTTCCCCTTGCGTTGTGACCACCCGCCCCCTCCTTGTGTTGTGTAGGGCCTCTGATCCTTGTGTTGATGTCTATCCTTGTGTTTGTTGTCTGACCTTGTGGTTGTTGTTCTGATCCTTGTGTTTGTGGTTGATCCTTGTGTTTTGTTGTCTGATCCTTGTGTTTTGTCTGGGCCTTGTGTTTGTTGTCCCCTCCTGTGTTGTCCTGATCCTTTGTGTTTGTTGTCTTGGTCCTTGTGTTTTGTTGTCCTCTCCTTGTTTGTTTGTCTGGTCCGTGTGTTGCTGACCTCAGGAAGTGGTGAATGGTAAATATCCGAGGGACGAGGATGTCACACTTGAAGCCATGGACTGAGTGAGGCATTAATAACTTATTGATCTTCCCTTTCCAGAACTTCAAATCCTTCGAGAACTCAAGAAATTCAAGATCTTCGAGAACTTCCAAGAACTCAAAGAACCTGGTGGCCCCCAAGAAAACTTCGAGACCCTCAAAAACTTTCACCCTTCACGCACCATTTCCATCACCCCCATTCCTTCACCCTCACTACCATTCTATCAACCTCACCACCACTCCAGTCACGGCTCACCACCAGTTCATCACCCTCACCACCTATCCATGATCTTCACCGCAGTTCCATCCCCTCATCAAAGTCCATTACTCTCATCAACCAGTTCATTACGCTTCACCACCATCCCACCCCCCCCCCCCCCCCCCATCACCCAAACCAAGAGTCATCACCCTCATCACCAGTCATCACATCAACCCACCCTCACCCCCATTCCATCACATTCACGAAGCAGTCCACCCTAATCACCAGTCCCATCACCATCACCACCATTTCCATCACTCTCACCACCTAGTGCATCGACACCTCACCTCCTGTCCATCACCTCACAACCCCATCCACACTCTCACCAACAGTCCCTTCACCATCACCACCAGTCCCATCAGCCTCACCACCAGTCCATCAACCCCTCCACCAAGAGTTCCCAACAATCGTCAATCGTTCGTCACAAGCGTGAGGCGTTGATCACAATCGTCAGTCGTTCATCACAAACGTAAGTCCTCATCACAATCGTCATTCGTTCGTCACAATCGTCAGTCGTTCATCACAATGGTGAAGTCCGTTCATCACATTCGTGAGTCGCCTCGCTCACATTCGTCACAGTTCATCACCTTCACCATCAGTGCATCACCCGCCCCAGCAGTCCCATAACTCTCAAACCACTAGTCAATCACTCTCTCCACCAGTCCATCCCCATCACCACCAGTCCATCACCCTCACACCAGATCATCCTCTCTCCACCAGTCCCTCACCATCACTAGAGTCCATCACCTTTAACCACCAGTCCATCACTCTCCCCCCAAATTCTTCATCCTCACACAGTCCACACCAACATCATCAGTCCAATCAATCTCAATCGCACCAGTCATCAACCATCACCACCACCCATCACACGTACCTCCAATCCATCACCCTCCACTACAGTCCACCACTTTCAACCAATCCATCAACCCTCACCGCAGTCCATCACCCTCACCACCAGTCCATCACTCTCACCACCAGTCCATCCCCCTCACCACCATGCAATCACATTTCACCACCAATCGATCACCCTCGCCACCATCCATGACCATCACCTTCAGCCCATCACCCTCACCATCAGTCAGTCCATCCCCCTAACCACCAATCCGTCACTTTCACCAATCCATCACCTCACCAGCAGTCCGATCACCCTCACCCACACATTCCACACTCTCAACACCAGTCGATCACTCTCACCACCACCATCACCCTCACCACCAGTCCATCACCCTCACCACCAGTCCATCACTTTCACCAATCTATTCACCTTCACCCGCAGTCCATCACCCTCACCATCAGTCATCACTCTCACAACCAGTCCATCACCCTTACCACCAGTCCATCACACTCACCACAATCCTTCACCCGCACACATCCAAGTCCCATCACCCCTCACACTAATCCATCACTTCAACAGCCAAGTCCATCCACCCTCACCATCAATCGATCACTCCACCACCATTTGCATTACTTTCACCCCAGTCCATCACCCTCACCGACAAACCATCACCACCCTCAGCCTAATCAATCACCACCAGGAAATCACCTTCACCACCAGTCAATCACCCGCACCACAGCAATCAAACCTTTCAGCTCCGTCACTATCACCAACAGTCCATCACTCTCCAACCACCATACATCACACTCAACACTATAAATCAACTAACCACCAGTTCATCACCCTCACCACCAGTCCATCCTCTCCGCCAGTCCATCACCGCTCACCACCATCACATCACCCTCACACCAGTCCATTACTCTAACCACAGTCCCATACACCCTCACACACCAGTCCATCACCCTCACCACCAGTCAATCCCCTAATCCTCATCCATCCACCCACAACAAACCTCCATCAACCATCACCACCCATTCCAATCACTCTCACCACCAGTGCATCAACCCCTCACCACCAGCCATCCCCCTCACCACCAGTCCATCACCTCACCACCAGTCCATCGCCCCCACCAGAGTTCATCAACAATGGACAAACCGTTCGTCTCAATCGCCAGTCGTTCATCCCAATCGTCAGTCTTCATCACAAGCGTCAGCCGTTCATTGCAATCGTCAACCGTTCATTCACAAGCGTCAAGTCGTTTCATCGCAATCGTCAGTCGTTCATCACAAGCGTCAATCGTTCATCACAATCGTCAGTCGTTCGTCACATCCGTCAGGTCGTTCCTCACAAGCGTCAGCGTTCACCCCAATCGTCAGTCTTTCATCACAACGTCCATCCGTTCACACAACGTTTAGTCGTTCATCCAAATCGTCAGTCGTTCATCACAATAGTTAGTCGTTCAGCACAATCGTCAATCGTGTCTCACACTCTAAGTTGCTCATCACAATCGTCAGTCGCTCGTTCACAATCGCGCAGTTCCATCACCTTCACCACCAGTGCATCTCCCTCCCCATTCCAGTCAATAACTCTCATCACCAAGTCCATCACTCTCTCACACCCATCCATCAACTCACCACCATCCATCACCATTACCTACGAGTCCATCACCTTCACCACCAGTCCATCCATCTCACCACCATCCAACACTCTTCACCCCCAATCCATCCCCTCACCACCAGTCCATCACCAACAACATCAGTACATCTCTCACACCACCAGTTCATAACTAACACCACACCAGTCCCATCACACGTACCTCCTCCACCACTTCCACCAATCCATCACCCTCACCAGCATTCCAACACCCTCCACCACCAGTTCCATCACTCTACACCTCAGTCATCACTCTCACCACCATCCATCACTCTCACCACCAGTTCCATCACCCTCACCCCCACCATCATTCCATCACCCTCCCACTAGTCCATCCACCCTCACCTTCAGTCTAAACACCCCAGCACCAGTCAATCACCACCAGGCAATCACCCTCCCACCCCAACAAAGGGTTTTTTTTTTTTTTTGCCCCCCCCCCTAAAATCAACTTCAGTCCATCACTCTCACCACCAGTCCATCACCTCACCACCAATCCATCACACTCACACCGCCATTCCATCACCCTCACCTCCAGTCCATCACACTAACCACTCACCAGTCTATCACCCTCAACCAATAGTCATCACCCTCACCAACAGGTCCATCACTTCCTCACCACCAAGGTCCTTCACCCTCCACCAACCGTCCATCACCCTCACCATCAGTCCAATCACCCTCCCACCAGTACTCTTTCACCTTCACAACCACTCCTTCACCCTCACCATCATCCTTCACCCTCACCTAAGTCCATCACCCTCACCATCATTCCATCACCTTCACCATCAGTTCCATTACCCTTCACCATCATCTATCACCCCACCACCAGTACTTCACCTTCATTCAAAACCACTCCTCTTCACCCTCACCATCAGTCCCCTTCACCCTCACCATAAGTCCGTCAACCCGTCCCCACACTCTCACTTTTCAAACCACAAGTCCGTCACCCTCACACAGTACACCCACCCTCAGACGCACCAATCTATCACCCTCACGGCGACCAGTCCATCACCCTCACCACCTGTCCATACACCCTCACCACCAGTCCATCACCCTCACCACCAGTCCATCACCCTACCACCTGTCATCACCCCTCACACACCAGTCCCATCACCCTCACCACCAGTCCATCCACCCCACTCACCTGTCCATCCCTCTCACCACCTGTCCACCCACCCCACCACAAGTTCATCACGCTTTCCACAAATGTTCGCACCCTCACCCCCAGCCCATTGACATCAATTTCCCCAAACGTCCATCACCACCACACCTCATCCACCATCCATCTCTTTTACACCACCAGTCCATGACCCTCACCACCAGACCGTAGCCCCCACCTCCGTTCATCACACCTTACACAGTCAATCATAACACCTTCACCAACAGTCCTAACTCTCCCACCAGTCCTAATCATCCTCACCACCAGTTCATTCACTCTTTCACCACCCATCCACTTTCACCACCAGTTTTATCACCCTCACAACAGCTCGTCACCCGTCACCACCATCCAACACCCTCACCACCAGACCATCACCCTCATCACCAGTCAATCACCCTCACCACCAGTATATCACAATCAACCCTCACCACACATCCCATCACAATCATCCTCACCACCTTCTATCAAATCACCCTCACCACCACTCTCATCACGAATCATCCCTCACCACATGTCCAACATAATCACTCTCACCATCAGTACAATTTTTCATCACTACCATCCATCACCCTCACCCCCAGTGTTTCACCTTTTCCCACCAATCCTTCACTCTCACCAACAGTCCAACAACCTCACCACCATCAGATCACCCTCACCACCATCCATCACCCTCACCACCAATCCATCTCCCTCACCCCCAGTTCATCAATCACCTTAACCAACAGTCCAATTAACTCACAACAAATTCTTTCACCCTCAACACAGTCCTTCTCCCGCACCACTGTCCACACTCTCACCACCAATCCATAATCCTCACCACACCAGCCAACTCACCACAAGTTCATCACCAATCCAAAATCAGTTCATCACCCTCGCCATACCCCAGTCCACTCTCACTATCATCAGGTCATCACCCTCACCACACAGTCGTATCAACCACCACCGATGAAATTCTAGAAAATGGGAGGCATAGACGAGATTGAGAAAGAGACTCTTCATAGTAGGTACACTTCAGTCTGGGAGCACAAGATAATCATTACAGTGATGTAATAATCCGCCACAGAACTGCAGGAGCAAGAGAGGAAATGAAGAGAGCAGCAGATAGCAATGTTGTAACACACTTGCTAAGGTTGCACGAAGAGCTCACTCGTGCAGAGCAAAGTTACTTGTGTATGGCGATTTCAACCCTCAGGGAGAGTTGGAAAAACCTGGAGCCACACGGGCCCGAAACATGGAGAACCAAGATGATAGATGTGGTACAGGAAAACCTCATGCACCAACCTGTCAAGGACACTACCAGAGTGAGAGGGGAGGACGAACCTCCAAGCAAGACTGGACATTGTGTCACCCTGTGGAGCTAGTGAATACGCGGTTCCTGTGCTTTGAATACATAGTAGAGATACAAGTGGAGAGAGTAACAGGATTGAAATGTGAAAAGCCACACTAAAAAGAGGGGACGACATAAGTTTGAGGAAACTTCCTGCAGAGGATCAGAGAGACAGAGAGCTGGAAGAAAGTCTGTAAAACGAAATTAGGAATCGTATCAACAAAATGCAAGGAGGCAGATGAAGATTTGTCCCATGGGCAACAAAAAAATAAGAAACCAGAACGACCCCCTGGCCTCTCCCTACGGTGAAAGCGAGAACACAAAAACAAAAGTGCATAAAAAAATGGAAAAAGTACCGAAGCATTGAACACATGAAAATAGGGAGATTATCTCAGAGCCAGTAACGAGTACGCACAGTAAGGAGATAGCCCAGCGAACAAGTATGAAAATCAACATACCACCGAAATCAAGTCGGACCCCGAAACTGTTGTATTGCCACAACAGGAGGAAGACAACAGTCAAAGACCAGGTGATCAGGCTGAGGACAGAAGGTGGAGACTTCACAGGAAACGATCAGGAGGTATGTGAAAAGCAAAACAGAAGATTTAAGGAAGTATTTACAGTAGAGACAGGAAGGGCTCTGGGAAGACAGCACAGAGGGAAACATCAACAGGGAATATACCAACAAGTGTTGGATGACATACGAGCAACGGAGGAGGAGGTGCAGAAGGTGCCATGTGATCTTGATACCTAAAAGGCGATAGGACCGGACAACATCTTCCCGTGGGTCCTCAGAGAAAGAGCAGAGACGCTGTGCATGCACTGACCACAATCTTCAATACATCCCTTGAAACTGGGCAGCTACCTGAGATATGGAAGACGGCAAATGTAGTCCCTATTTTTAAGAAAGGAGACAGAAACGAGGCACTAAACTACAGACCAGTGTCTCTGACGTGTAAAGTATGCAAAGTCATGGAGAAGATTATCAGGAGGAGAGTGGTAGAGCACCTGGAACGGAAGAAGAATATAAATGACAACCAGCATGGATTCATGGGAGGCAAATCCTGTGTCACAAACCTTCTGGAGTTTTATGACAAGGTAACAGAAGTAAGACACGAGAGAGAGGGGTGGGTGGATTGCATTTTCCTGGACTGCAGGAAGGCCTTCGACACAGTTCCTCACAAGAGATTAGTGCAGAAGCTGGAGAATCAGGCGTGTATAACAGGGAGGGCACTGCAATGGATCAGAGAATACCTGACAAAGAGGCAACAACGAGTCATGGTACGTGAAGAGGTATCACAGTGGGCGCCTGTGACGAGCGGGGTCCCACAGGGATCAGTTCTAGGACCAGTGCTATTTTTGATATATGTGAATGACATGATGGAAGGGTTAGAGTCAGAAGCGTCCCTATTCGCAGATGATGAGAAGTTGATGAGAAGAATTAAATCGGATGAGGATCAGGCAGGACTATAAAGAGACCTAGGAAAACAGAGACAAAACCAGCATTAAGATTCATAAATGGAAAACTGTGTATAAAGAGATTCTTCAACAAGACGACGGTTGTGAAGGCTAGAAGTAGAATAAACACTTTGGCAGAGGACCAGTCTGTAGGGTGACTGCGATTTCTAACATGACAGAAAAGCGCATTATTGGAACTGGCGAGTCTAACATTTTTTGTACTCTTTAATTAAGTCTGTCAGAAAGAGAGTGGCAGTTTCTTCATTTTTCTCCCTAGTGTGTTCTGTGTTGTGACACCACTACATCACTTCCCAGAGTGTTCCACTTACTGATAGCTGTCACTGAAGAAATACTTCTTAACATCCCTGTGATTCATCTGAGTCTTCAGCTTCCAGTTGTGACCCCTTGTTGCTGTGTCCCATCTCTGGAACATTCTGCCTATGTCCACTTTGTCAATTCCTCTCAGTATTCTATATGTCGTTATCATATGAAACTTATGTCTCCTGTCCTCCAATGTCGTCAGGTCGATTCCCTTAACCTCTCTTCGCAGGACATGTCCCTTAGCTCCGGGACTAGTCTTGTTACCTAGCTTGGCTAGGTGTGGGTTCCAAAGTAGGAGTGTGTGTGTATGTGTGTGTATGTGTGTGTGTGTGTGTGTATGTGTGCGTGTGCGTGTGCGTGTGCATGCGTGTACGTGTGCGTGTGCGTGTGCGTGTGTGTGTGTACATGTGCGTGCGTGCGTGCGTGCGTGCGTGCATGGGAGTTCATCTGAGGGAGTGATAATTATTAACGGGTTGACATTAAGGGGCCCAAGGTTGTAAACCTGGAGACTTTTCATGTCTGATTTTGCAAGTGACTCCAGCATTGTCATAGCTGGAGACCAACACCCACACCTGTAGAGACCAACACCCACACCTGTAGAGACCAGCACCCACACCTGTAGAGACCAGCACCCACACCTGTAGAGAGACCAGCACCCACACCTGTAGAGACCAGCACCCACACCTGTAGAGACCAGCACCCACACCTGTAGAGACCAGCACCCACACCTGTAGAGACCAGCACCCACACCTGTAGAGACCAGCACCCACACCTGTAGAGACCAGCACCCACACCTGTAGAGACCAGCACCCACACCTGTAGAGACCAACACCCACACCTGTAGAGACCAGCACCCACACCTGTTGAGAGACCAGCACCCACACCTGTAGAGACCAGCATCCACACCTGTAGAGACCAGTACCCACACCTGTAGAGAGACCAGCACCCACACCTGTAGAGAGATGTTACAAAAAACGCGATTTTTAATAAACATAGAGATCTCCAGTGAATACTAGAAAGGACTGCCCTTCTAGCATTCAGCCTGTTACTGGGTTTTCGTAACAAGTAGTCAGTATCCTGGTCCAATTATCCATTAGAATTCAACAATAATTATTAGTTCTTCAAGATTGCAACTGGTAGGTTACTAACTAAAGAAATTAAAATTTATTAAGTTTATTAACAATCAAGATGTCTAGGAGTATATTATCAAATGAAAATAAATTAATAAATTTAAACAAATTAATAATAATCACTTCTCTCGTGTACAGAAATATTGTGCTGAAGGCACATATTACATCTTTATGTCTTAAGTACAGTCTGGTACATTAACATTTAATAATACATATATATACAAATAAGTTTGTGTGTATGTGTGTAAGTGCTCTAAGTAGTTCGCTATGTCTCACGACTCGACTAGACTTAAACCAGTGACTGACAAAGTCCTCACATCAACTAACTTCTTGACCAACCTGGCAATCAGAACAGCTTGCTTGAACAATAAAACGACTGATAAGCCGAACAACAATATAACAAGCAACTGCGACACAGAATCAGGAACAAAGAGATAATATAACGACACTAAGTAGGGACCATCTGCAGATCCTCCACAAAAGTCACAAAACTCCCATACTACTGAATCTAAGTTCAGCATAAGAAAATCCCCGACTGTGACAGTACACAGATACCAGTACAAATTAGGTCAGAAGCTACAGCTCAGGACCTGAGTTACTCAGAGTGTCTATGCGACACACAACCTCAGTATAACGTCGAAAATCACTAAGTCTAGACAATGTTCTGTGAACAGAGTTCTACAGAACCAACAACAAGAAAGCGACAGAGACGATCTTCCAACAAGGGCCAATAAGGAAGAGTTAGGCACGTTTTGTCAGGAATACGTCCAACCACCAAGAGAGTCTAGCCCAGACTGACTACTCCAGGCGAGGTGTGAACACCGCCCCCTCTATCACGTGATTGCTCCGTGGACAGCTGCTGCCCAGCAACACCGAGAAGCCGGCAGGGAAACGAGCAAAGAGCGATAATTACAGTAGTTAGAAATCAAGACTTGAACTATGAGCACAGAATGTATATAAATGTTACATCCTACCTAATAAAAGTAACTAGGTCAAATAATAATATAAAGCAATATATTTACGATTTAGCTATTATCGCAAATATAAGAAATATAAAATTATATGAAAAGGTAATATACATTACATACATTGTGACCCATTCAGGGGTCGCAACAAGAGACCAGCACCCACACCTGTAGAGACTAGTACCCACACCTGTAGAGACCAGCACCCACACCTGTAGAGAGACCAGCACCCACACCTGTAGAGACCAGCACCCACACCTGTAGAGACCAGTACCCACACCTGTAGAGACCAGTACCCACACCTGTAGAGACCAGTACCCACACCTGTAGAGACCAGTACCCACACCTGTAGAGACCCAGTACCCACACCTGTAAGAGACCCATGTACCCACACACTGTAGAGACCCCAGTAAACCCACACCTGTAGAGACCAGTACCCACCCTGTAGAGACCAGTACCCACACCTGAAGACATACCCACACCTGTAGAAGAACAGCTAATCCACTATAAATACATCAGAGAAGTGTGTTATTAACAACACATGCACAAGGGGCTGTTGAAGACTATTTAATTTCTATATCAGAGAGAAAGTCATCAGCGCAATTCCACAGATAAATAAAAGACCAGGACCGACGCTTCACCATCACTTGTTCTCAACATTACCTTCATAAAGTATTGTGTTGCAACACCATCACTTGCTCTCAACATTACCTTCATAAAGTATTGTGTTGCAACACCATCACTTGCTCTCAACATTACCTTCATAAAGTATTGTGTTGCAACACCATCACTTGCTCTCAACATTACCTTCATAAAGTATTGTGTTGCAACACCATCACTTGCTCTCAACATTACCTTCATAAAGTATTGTGCTGCTTCACCATCACTTGCTCTCAACATTACCTTCATAAAGTATTGTGTTGCAACACCATCACTTGCTCTCAACATTACCTTCATAAAGTATTGTGTTGCAACATCATCACTTGCTCTCAACATTACCTTCATAAAGTATTGTGTTGCATCACCATCACTTGCTCTCAACATTACCTTCATAAAGTATTGTGTTGCAACACCATCACTTGCTCTCAACATTACCTTCATAAAGTATTGTGTTGCAACATCATCACTTGCTCTCAACATTACCTTCATAAAGTAATGTGTTGCAACACCATCACTTGCTCTCAACATTACCTTCATAAAGCATTGTGTTGCAACATCACTTGCTCTCAACATTACCTTCTTAAAGTATTGTGTTGCAACACCATCACTTGCTCTCAACATTACCTTCTTAAAGTATTGTGTTGCAACATCATCACTTGCTCTCAACATTACCTTCATAAAGTATTGTGCTGCTTCACCATCACTTGCTCTCAACATTACCTTCATAAAGTAATGTGTTGCAACACCATCACTTGCTCTCAACATTACCTTCTTAAGGTATTGTGTTGCAACACCATCACTTGCTCTCAACATTACCTTCATAAAGTATTGTGCTGCTTCACCATCACTTGCTCTCAACATTACCTTCATAAAGTATTGTGTTGCAACACCATCACTTGCTCTCAACATTACCTTCATAAAGTATTCTGTTGCAACACCATCACTTGCTCTCAACATTACCTTCATAAAGTATTGTGTTGCAACACCATCACTTGCTCTCAACATTACCTTCATAAAGTATTGTGTTGCAACACCATCACTTGCTCTCAACATTACCTTCATAAAGCATTGTGTTGCAACACCATCACTTGCTCTCAACATTACCTTCTTAAAGTATTGTGCTGCTTCACCATCACTTGCTCTCAACATTACCTTCATAAAGTATTGTGCTGCTTCACCATCACTTGCTCTCAACATTACCTTCATAAAGTATTGTGCTGCTTCACCATCACTTGCTCTCAACATTACCTTCATAAAGTATTGTGTTGCAACACCATCACTTGCTCTCAACATTACCTTCATAAAGTATTGTGCTGCTTCACCATCACTTGCTCTCAACATTACCTTCATAAAGTATTGTGCTGCAACACCATCACTTGCTCTCAACATTACCTTCATAAAGTATTGTGCTGCAACACCATCACTTGCTCTCAACATTACCTTCATAAAGTATTGTGTTGCAACACCATCACTTGCTCTCAACATTACCTTCATAAAGTATTGTGTTGCAACACCATCACTTGCTCTCAACATTACCTTCATAAAGTAATGTGTTGTAACACCATCACCTCCCCCTCCCCCCACATCATTCAGTATGGTGTCACCATCGGTCGACTCTGACGACAATATGCAAAACTTCCAGCGTTTTAAATGTTATAGAAAAAACAAGAGCAGCGAGAGTAAGAATAAACGCTGGTAACACTCACTTACATATTCTTGAAAAACATTTGTACAATGTGTATTACTGTATTTTATGTTTTTTTACTAATAAGAGATTAATGAATAAAATTGTAAAAGCGCTATAGATTATTATTTACCCATTGTTTGATAGTGCACACCTCTAAAATGCTGATCCAAGAGCTGTAGCTTTTCTCATAAGGGGTCAGGAGCTGTAACATTGGTACCCCTTTGGGTAGGGTTAACCTAAGTAATTTTACCCCTTTGGGTTCAGGAGCTTACCTTTGTTAAACTATGAGACCAAGAGCTGTAGCTTATCACCTTGAGGGATCAGCTTTGGGACCTCAGGAGCTGCCTTATGTATATGACAGATAAGAACTTAAATATAATGTTAACCAGAGTAATAAACTCTAGGGACAACAAACTCCACATTTCAGTTACTCGACTCTTGAGAAAATATAAAAACAAAATCCTGATGACGCAGTTTTGATCCGAGGAAATAGGACTATTTTTACAATTAAAAACCTTGATACTAGGAAACGGACCTATACAGTTCTGAGACACTGCAAAAATTTAAGTAACTAAGTATAACTTTGAGAAAATAAAAGTAAATCTTGTTGATGCAGTCTTGATCCGAGGAATTGGAGTTCGCGCGCATAGCGTGATCGGAGGATCCACGACATAGCGACATATACCCTGAGGGTCCACGACATAGCGAGATATACCCTGAGGGTCCAGGACATAGCGAGATATACCCTGAAGGTCCACGACATAGCGAGATATACCCTGAGGGTCCACGACATAGTGAGATATAACCTGAGGGTCCACGACATAGCTAGATATCGCCTGAGGGTCCACGACATAGCAAGTTATAATCTGAAGGTCCACGATATCGTGAGATATAACTTGAAAGGGAAATGTGTCATGGAATGAGAGGCCAAAATTTCATTAGTGTAATTTTTGTTTTGTGAGAGGAGAGGGGGCGCACATAGTGAGTTACTCTACACTACTGACCACACCTCACTATGACCACACCTCACTATGACCACACCTAACTATGACCACACCTCACTATGACCACACCTCACTATGACCACACCTCACTATGACCACACCTAACTATGACCACAAATCACTATGACCACACCTAACTATGACCACACCTAACTATGACCACACCTAACTATGACCACACCTGATTATGACCACACCTGACTATGACCACACCTGACTATGACCACACCTGACTATGACCACACCTAACTATGACCGCACCTCACTATGACCACACCTCACTATGACCACACCTGACTATGACTACACCTCACTATGGCCACACCTATGACCACACCTAACTATGACCACACCTGACTATGACCACACCTGATTATGACCACACCTGACTATGACCACACCTCACTATGACCACACCTCACTATGACCACACCTGACTATGACCACACCTCACTATGACCACACCTCTCTATGACCACACCTCTCTATGACCACACCTCACTATGACCACACCTCACTATGACCACACCTCACTATGACCACACCTCACTATGACCACACCTCACTATGACCACCCTGAATTATGACCACACCTCACTATGGACCACACCTGACTATGACCACACCTACTATGACCACACCTAACTATGCGACCACACCTCACTATGACCACACCTACTATGACCACACCTGACTATGACTAACACCACACTTATGATGGCCACACCTAACTATGAACCAACACACACCTAACTATGACACACCTGACTATGACCACAACTGATTATGACCACACCTCACTATGACCACACCTCACTATGACCACACCTCACTATGACCACACTCACTATGACCACACCTCACTATGACCACACCTCTCTATGACCACACCTCTCTATGACCACACCTCACTATGACCACACCTCACTATGACCACACCTCACTATGACCACACTCACTATGACCACACCTACACACTATGACCACACCCCTGATTATGACCACACCTGACTATGACCACACCTGACTATGACCACACCTGACTATGACCACACCTAACTATGACCACACCTCACTATGACCACACCTCACTATGACCACACCTGACTATGACACACCTCACTATGGCCACACCTAAACTATGACCACACCTAACTATGGACCACACCTGACTATGACCACACCTCGATTATGACCACACCTGACTATGACCACACCTCACTATGACCACACCTCACTATGACCACACCTCACTATGACCACACCTCACTATGACCACACCTCACTATGACCACACTCCACTATGACCAACATCCTCACTATGACCACACCTCACTATGACCACACCTCACTATGACACACCTGACTATGACTACACCTCACTATGGCCACACCTAACTATGACCACACCTACTATGACCACACCTACTATGACCACAACTATTATGACCACACCTCACTATGACCACACCTCACTATGACCACACCTCACTATGACCACACCTCACTATGACCACACCTCACTATGACCACACCTCTCTATGACCACACTCTCTATGACCACACCTCACTATGACCACATCACTATGACCACACCACTATGACCACACCTCACTATGACCACACCTCACTATGACCACACCTCACTATGACCACACCATATGACCACACCTGACTATGACCACACCTGACTATGACCACACCTGACTATGACCACACCTAACTATGACCACACCTCACTATGACCACACCTCACTATGACCACACCTGACTATGACTACAACCTCACTATGCCACACCTAACTATGACCACACCTAACTATGACCAACCTGACTATGACCACACCTATTGACCACACCGACTATGCCACACCTCACTATGACCACACCTGCACTATGACCACACCTCACTATGACCACACCTTCTATGACCACACTCTATGACACACCTCACTATGACCACAACTCTTACTATGACCAACCTCACTGACGCACACCTCACTATGACCAACACTCACTTACCACACCTCACATGACCACACCTGATATGACCACACCACTATCGACCACACCTGACTTGACCACACTGACTATGACACAGCTGACTATGACCACACCTCACTAGACCACACCTCACTATGCCACACTCACTATACTCACACCTCACTATGACCATACCTCAGTATTAATCAACACGTGGACTATGCCACACCTGACTATGACACACCTGACTAATGACCTCCTAACATGACCATCCTCTACTATGACCACACTCAATTATGCATCACCTCTCTATGACCACACTCTACTATGACCAAAACCTCACTATGACCACACCTCACTACTAAACCAAAACCATATGACCAACCTCACTATAACCACACCTCATTTTGACACTACCTGACTTAATACCACACTCAATATGACCACACCTCACTATGGACCAAACCTCACTAATTACCACACTCACTATGACAGCACTCACTATGACATAACCTCATTACGACCACACCTCACTATGACCACACTCACTATGACTCACACCTCATTTTGACCACACCTGACTATGACACTCTCATATGACACACTCACTATACCAAACTGACTATGACACTACGTGACTATGACCACGCGTGACTATGACCACACGTGACTATTTACCACAATGAATATGAACACACGTGACATGACCACACGTGACTATGACCACAGTGAAATATGACCAACCTCAGCATGACCACACCTCACATGACCACAAACCCGCTATGACACACCTCGCTATACCACACCTGACTATACAAACCTGACTAAAGACAACACCTGATATGAACCCCACTGAATATGACCACACCTGAAATAAGACCACATCTACTATGACAACACTCACTATGACCAACTCACTATGACCACACCTCACTATGGCCACACCTCACTAGACACACCCCATTTTGACCACACCTGACTATGACCACGCCTCTCTATACCAGACTTCAAATAGACCACACCTCCTATGACCACACCTGACTATGACCACACTGACTAGACAACCTGACTATGACACACCTGAAAATCACCACATCTGACTATGACCACACCCACTATGCCACCCTCACTATGACCAAAACCTCACTATGACCACACTCACATGACACACTCACATACCACACTCACTTGACCACACCCCATTTTTGACACACTGACTATTGAACCACGCCACATGAACACATTTATATGACCACCTTCACAAAGACCACACCTCACTATGACCACACCTCACTATGACAAGGGTGACTATGACCACGCGGGGTTGACCACAAAATGACTATGACCCCAAAGGACTATGACCACACGTGACTATGACCACACGTAAAATAAGACCCACCTACATGGGCCACACCTCACTACGACCACACCTCATAAAGAACCACTCCTACGAACCCCACCTAACTTGACAACCTCCTAATGACCTCACCTACTATGATCCCCCACTATGACCACACCTCACTATGACCACACCCCACTATGGACCACACCTCACTATGATCACACCTCGCTATGACACACATCACTGTGCCACAAGACTATGGCCACCCCCGACTATGGACACCACTGATATGGCCACCTCTGACTTGGCACACTGACTATGGCCACACTTAACTATACACGATAGGAAAATATAATATTGTTATTATCGTTAATGTTTTGGGTGTGAGTGTGAGGAGCTCGGACTCGACCCCGCAACTCAAATAGGTGATTCACACACACACTTACAAAACAACCTTACACACACACACAGAGACACCACACACAAACACACACACACAACACACCCACACACATACACACACACACACACCCACAACATATTTATATATATATATTTATATATATTTAAAATATATATATAATTTTGTGCCGAATATGTAAAACCCGGGCAATTAGTAGAACTCATTTAAAATTAAGACCTTTTTAAAATTTTCTTATAACGTTTAAATTTATTTTTTTCATTATTGTTAATGTAAAAAAATTTAATTTTTGCTCAAAATATCTTAAAAACTTACTAAACCTTATTTATACAAAAACATATTATTTTAGCTAACCCAATATAATTTTAATTTTAGATTTTTTTACAGTAATTTAATTTCTTGCAAAAATAGTGAAATATATTTTTTTTCGTTAGGTTCAATGATTTGCAAATTATTGCATTCACAAATTTTATCTTTTCCTATATGGAAGATGAAGCGTTGCTATTTAAGGCCAAGATGCAAGTTTCTGCCTATTTGGGCAACGACATATATTTTTTATATAAAAATTTATATATCATTTAAATTAATAATAAATATATATTTTATATATATATATATTATATATATATGCAAAATAAATATTATAATATATTAATTAAA
>NC_069420.1:58890871-58927576 GCF_026875155.1 Cherax quadricarinatus
AAATGCCAACCAGCACGGATACACGGAAGGCAAATCCTGTGTCACAAACCTTCTGGAGTTTTATGATAAAATAACAGAAGTAAGACACGAGAGAGAGGGGTGGGTTGACTGCATCTTCTTGGACTGCAAGAAGGCCTTTGACACAGTTCCTCACAAGAAATTAGTGCAGAAGCTAGAGCATCAGGCGCATATAACAGGAAGGGCACTGCAATGGATCAGAGAATACCTGACAGGGAGGCAACAACGAATCATGGTACGTAATGATGTATCACAGTGGGCACCTGTGACGAGCGGGGTCCCACAGGGGTCGGTCCTAGGACCAGTGCTATTTTTGGTATATGTGAACGACATGATGGAAGGGTTAGACTCAGAAGTGTCCCTGTTTGCAGATGATGTGAAGTTAATGAGGAGAATTAAATCTGATGAGGACCAGGCAGGACTTCAGAGAGACCTGGACAGACTGGACACCTGGTCCAGCAAATGGCTTTTCGAATTTAATCCTGCCAAATGCAAAGTCATGAAGATAGGGGAAGGGCACAGAAGACCACAGACAGAGTATAGGCTAGGTGGCCCAAAGACTGCAAACCTCACTCAAGGAGAAAGATCTTGGGGTGAGTTAAAAACCGGATGTCTCCGGAAGCAAAACATCAATCAGATAACTGCTGCAGCATATGGGCGCCTGGCAAAACCTGGGGAACAGCATTCCGATACCTTAGTAAGGAATCGTTAAGCATTTGTACACCGTGTATGTCGGCCCATACTGGGTATGCAGCACCTGTTTGGAAACCCCGCACTTGATAAAGCACGTCAAGAAACTAGAGAAAGTACAAAGGTTTGCGAAAGGTTAGTTCCAGAGCTAAGGGGAATGTCCTATGAAGAAAGATTAAGGGAAATCGGCCTGACGACATGGAGGACAGGAGGGTCGGGGGAGACATGATAACGACATATAAAATACTGCGTGGAATAGACAAGGTGGACAAAGACAGGATTTTCCCAGGGAGGGGACACAGAAACAAGAGGCCACATTGGAAGTTGAAGACAAAATGAGTCAGAGAGATATTGGGAAAGTATTTCTTCAGTCATAGAGTTGTAAGGCAGTGGAATAGCCTAGAAAAGGGACGTAGGGGAGGCAGGAAACCATAAAACAGTTTTAAGACGAGGTTCGATAAAGTTTATGGAGCAGGGAGAGAGAGGGGCCCAGTAGAAAACGGTGAAGAGGCTGGGCCAGGAGCTAAGATCGACCCTGCAACCACAAATAGGTGAGTACACACACACACACGCGCACACACACACACACACACACACACACACAAACACCCCACACAAAACACAACACCACACACACATCCTACTTTGGAACCCACACCTAGCCAAGTAGGTAACAAGATAGTCCCGGAGCTAAGGGACATGCCCTGCGAGAGAGGTTAAGGGAATCGACCTGACGACACTGGAGGACAGGAGTCATAAGTTTCATATGATAACGACATATAGAATACTGAGAGGAACTGACAAAGTGGACATAGGCAGAATGTTCCAGAGATGGGACACAGCAACAAGGGGTCACAACTGGAAGCTGAAGACTCAGATGAATCACAGGGATGTTAAGAAGTATTTCTTCAGTGACAGCTATCAGTAAGTGGAACACTCTGGGAAGTGATGTAGTGGTGTCACAACACAGAACAGTGATGTAGTGGTGTCACAACACAGAACAGTGATGTAGTGGTGTCACAACACAGAACAGTGATGTAGTGGTGTCACAACACAGAACAGTGATGTAGTGGTGTCACAACACAGAACATGTGATGTAGTGGTGTCACAACCAGAGCAGTGATGTAGTGGTGTCACAACACAGAACAGTGATGTAGTGGTGTCACAACAGAACAGTGATGTAGTGGTGTCACAACACAGAACAGTGATGTAGTGGTTGTCACAACACAGAACAGTGATGTAGGGGGGTGTCACAACACAGAACAGTGATGTAGTGGTGTCACAACACAGAACAGTGATGTAGTGGTGTCACAACACAGAACACACTAGGGAGAAAAATGAAGAAACGGTCACTCTCTTTCTGACAGACTTAATTAAAGAGTACAAAAAAATGTTACACTAGCCCTTTCCAATAATGTTCTTTTCTGTCGTGTTAGAAATCGCAGTCATCCTACAGACTGGTCCTCTGCCAAAGTGTTTATTCTGCTTCTAGCCTTCACAACCGTCGTCTTGTTGAAGCATCTCTTTATACACAGTTTTCCATTTATGAATCTCGATGCTGGTTTTGTCTCTGTAGATGCCTTCCTTTCTCGTTACATTGTCAAATGTTCCAAACTTCAGAACACTCGTGACTTGACATGATCCTTTCTTCTCTCCCTACCTTTTCTCCTTTCATCTTTTTTATATTCCCCTTTTTTTAATTTTTCTGCCAGTGTGCTCTGTCCTTCAGTTTCCCACTATCCCGCGTTTTTGGGCCTACCCCTAGTGGGACCTAAGCTCTCCTGCAGTGCTCCTAGGGGGTTTCCAAAAAGTTTCCCCTGCATTTGCCCCTTTAGTGGGCCCTAAGCTCTCCTCCCAGTGCCCCTGGGTGGGCCCCTAAGCTCTCCTGCAGTGCTCCAAAGTGGGACCTAAGCTCTCCTGCATTGCTCCTAGTGGGTCCTAAGCTCTCCATCAGTGCCCCAAGTGGGCCCAAAGCTCTCCTGCAGTGTCCTAGGGGTTTTTCCTTTAAGCTCTCCCTGCGTGCTCCTAGTGGGACCAAAGCTCTCCTGAGGGGTTTCCTAGGGGGAAACTAAGCTCTCCTGCAGTGCTCCTAGTGGGCCAAAAGCCCCCTTTCCCAGTGCCCCTAGTGGGTTTTAAACCCTCTCCTCCCCGGGTGCTCCTAGTGGGTCCAAAGCTCCCTCCCAGGCTCCTAGTGGGTCCAAAAGCTTCCTCCCCAGTGCCCCTTTAGTGGGTCCAAAGCTTCCTGCAGTGCTTAGTGGGACCAAAGCTCTCCTGCAGGGCCCCTGTGGGTCCAAAGCTCCCCTGCGGTTTTTCCCTAGTGGTTTCCAAGCCCTCCGGGAAATGCTCCTAGTGGGTCCTAAGTCTCCTGCAGTGCTCCACGTGGGTTCTCCCCCCCTTCCTGCAGTGTTTCCTAGGGGGTCCTAAGTCCCCTGCAGTCCCCCCCCTAGGGGGTTCCTAAGTCTCCTGCAGTGCTCCTAGTGGGTTTGAGCTCCCCTGCATTTGCTCCTAGGGGGTTTCCCTTAGCTCTCCTCCCGGCTCCTAGGGGGGTCCTAAGCTCCCCTGCAGTGCTCCTTTTTCTTGTCTTAAAACTAAAACCCCTTTCTACTTTTATTTCCGACTATCCCTCCCTTTACTATTTTTTTTGCTTCTTTTTTTCTACTATTACTACTACTATTGTCCCCCTTCACCCCCCTTTTTTTTCGTGGAAAAAATTTTACTCCATTCAAATACAAACAACATCATACCCCTTTCCCATATTTCTTTTTCCCGCCTTCTTTCTCCCGTCGCTGTCCTCCTCACCTATATATTATAACACTCAGTCTTTCATAAGTTTTTCTCTTGAAAAATTGTGGGGGTTATCTGTGTATGAGTTGATGTTATATGTGTCTACAGTGTTTCCCAGTGTCTACAGTGTCTGCAGTGTTACAGTGTCTCAGTGTCTACATTTTTTACAGTGTCTGCGTGTTTTTACGTGTTTTGCAGTGTCTACACTGTCTGCAGTTATAATGAAGTAAGAGAATAGTGAAGTTTAGAAAATACTTGTTCGATGAAAGAACATTTTTCCCTCAGAAATTCATACTACAGCTAAAAGAGCACGAATAAAGAAGTTATGATTACGCCACGTTTAGTTTTGGTGTTGTGGATTGAGGTAGAATTTTAAAGAGATCCTGCTGGTTAGTGGGTTTGGGGTTCGGTAGATTTTAAAAACGACGCTTTAAGACATAGCTATATCTTTTCCCAAAAAAATTTTTCTTCAACGTTGCCCTTTAAACAGCAAAAAACCCTTATTGGCCATCCCGGGGTTTTAGGCTTTTCAAATCCAATTTTTTCAGCAAAAAAACTCTCTCCTGACCCTTCAGTCACTATGTTCCCCTTATTTTTTCTCACATAGTCTCCCCTCGGGGTAAAGCTTTTTGTGACTTGATAAAGTCTACTTTTGGTGGGTGTTACATTAACCCTTAAAAGTCGTAAATATTACCTTTCCCATGTGGGATTAAAGAATAAAAAATTTTTAGACAGAGATTTTGGGGATGGAAAAAAAAACTTAAATTTTCAATTAAATTTCAATGAAAGTTTTTTTCTTTAATTATTTTTAAAATGTAGGCTGTAACTTTATCTTTTTTCTGTTTTACTGATAAGAATTTATTTACAACGGGAATCTTTTCCCGGGATTTTCCCGTTGATGTTTTAAAAAGTTTTTTTTAAACAAAGAGATTTAAAAATCAGACAAAATTACAAATAAATCCAATTTCTTCTCTAAAATTTAAAATAGTTTTATAACTAAGGAATAAGATAGAGTAAAAGTATTGCCCAAAATTTATCCCTATGGTGGGGAAAAAGAGAAAATTAACAACTGTCAAAATAAGTCCATTTAAAGGAGTGTTGACTAGTCGGCGGTTTACTTTCCCACTTGCTCCCAAGACGAACCCCTAGTTTGGACTTTTGGGGTTGGTCACTTTTCACTCACCCGGCAAACATTTAAACCAAATTTTCAGGGGCCCGGGGGGGGGGGGGGTGTTTAACAACATTTAAAAAAATGTTTAAAGCCTTTACTTTTGCATGATTGGATTATTTTAAATTAATTCCCGTCCTTTACAAAGCAAAACCCCAATAAAAAACTAAACTATACACCCAGATAAAATCCCTTTTTGGGTCACATACAGAAATAATTGTAAAAACAAGAAAAAAAAATACAAGGGACGTTCATTTCCAATTTACCCTAAAAAAGGAAAATGAACGAGGGTGTGTAAAAGGGCGAAAACAGTGGGGAAAACGTTGTCAAAAAAAATCGCTTTATATTCCCGCGAGTAAAACTTTTCCATTGTGTCGGTATTGTATGGCATTTATCTCCAGTTCGAAATAGCTTAAAAAACAAAAAGTAAAATTACATAAAAAAATTTGTATGACAAAAAAAATTTAAGCAAAACAATGCAACCCTCTCTCCCAAGAAAAAAAAAAAAAAAAAAAAAAAAAAACCCAGTATAAAGGGAAGGTGGGAAAGGTTGGGGGTTTTCCAAAAAGGGTTTTTTTTGGACTCATTTTAAAGGGGGTTTTTTTTTACCTCACCCCCCCCCCCCCCCCCCCCCCCCCCCCCCCCCCCCCCCCCCCCCCAATCCATCCCAAATTTTTTTCGATTTTATGTTTTTTACTACGCTGAGATAAAAGGGCCCCACACTGTGGAAAAAAAAAAATTTAAAATTTTGATGCTATTGTAACCCAGAGGCTGGGTTACCAGACCCAGCCATTGGAGGCCCAAGGGCCGTCTTTAGGGTTTCCAAACTCACCATTTAAACTATGAGGTTTCCCCGGAAGAAAAGCCTTTAAATAAAAATTTAAGTCGGGAAAGGGCGTAAATTTACGTAATGGGGTTTCCTCTTGGGAAAATCGTTGGGATCAGTTCCAGAAACTAAAGAATCTTTTCTTATTCTATTTAAAAAAACGTTTTTGGGTTTGGGGGTTGTGCCCACGAACGTTTAAATGTTGTCTTTTGAGTTTTAAAAGGGACAAAAGTGATGTAAACTGAGTCTTAGAAAACCCTATGAGTGTTTGCCCTGAGTCTTTGATAACTTTGGGAGTGATGGGGCGGGAGTTTTTAAAAACGATGAGTGAAATCAAAGTCTTAGATAGTGTTTTGGGGTGAGTCGGGGGTTTTAACGATGTGTAATGTCACTTATGGGCCCTTACGGGACTTTAAAATAGAAAACATATATAAAGAACCCCAGGTACCAAAACTTAATGCAAAAGTAAAAAAGGAACAGAAGGTGAAGGAAACGTTCTCGTGGATCGATCTCCAAATTATATAATTATTATAATTTTTTTATTTTGTTTGTCACGTGGAGGCCAATTTTTGGGTGCTCTCCCGAGGTTATGTGTCCCTTTTGTGAAACCTCTTTTATTTTTGCATCTAAGTATTCCCCCGGTTCATGTGTTCCCGGGGGGTCAATCTGTGTTCCCCTCAGGGTATTTCCCTTTTCCCCACTTCCTTTTCCTAACTATCAAACCCTTCCCCCCTTCATGTGGCCCGGAGGGCCATCTGTTTTCCCTCAGTTTTTCTCCCTTCCCCACTTCCCGTCCTATTCTATCCCACCTTCCCCAGGGGTTTACGTGTCCAGGGGCCTTTTGTGTCCCCTCAGGAAAATTCTCCCCTTCCCCCCTTCCTGTCCTATTCTATCCTACCTTCCCCAGGTTATGTGTCCAGGAGTCCTCTGTTTTTCCCCCCAAAATTTTTTTCCCCCCCCACTTCCGTCCAAAAACTATCCTACCTTCCCCAGGGTCCTGTTTTCCAGGAGTCATCTGTGTCCCCCCAAAATTTTTCTCCCTTCCACCCCTTCCCGTCCTTTTCTATCCTACCCCTTCCCCCAGGGTTTATGTGTCCCGGAGTCCATCTGCGTCCCTAGATATTCTCCCTTCCCCACTTCCTGTCCTATTCTATCCTACCCTTTCCCCCGGGGGATGTTCCCGGAGTCCCTCTGTGTTTCCCCCCAGTTTTTCTCCCTTTTCCCCACTTCCTGTTTCCCATTCTATCCTACCCTTTCCCCCGGGGTTTATGTGTCCAGGAGTCCTCGTGTCCCCCTCAGATATTCTCCCTTCCCACTCCCGTCCAATATATTCCCACCTTCCCCAGGGTATGTGTTTCCCGGAATCCCTTTTGTGTTCCCCTTGAATTCTCCCTTCCCCACTTTCCCTTTTCCTATTTTTATCCTCCCTTCCCCCGGGTTTTTTGTGTCCAGGAAATTTCCCTCTGTGTCCCCTCAGATATTCTCCCCCTCCCCTTCCTGTTCCCCATACTATCCTACCCTTTCCCCCGGTTCATGTGTCCAAGGGGGTCTATCTGTGTCCCCTCAGATATTCTCCCTTTTCCCCCCTTCCCGTTTCCCATACTATCCTTTCCTTCCCCCGGTTCCCTGTGGCCCGGGTCCGTCGTGTCCCCTCAGATATACTCCCCTTTCCCCCTTCCTGTCCTATTCTATCCTACCTTCCCCCGGTTCATGTGTCCAGGAGTCCATCCCGTGTCCCCCCAGGGTATTCTCTCTTTCCCCCCTTCCTGTTCCCATCTATCCTACCCTTCCCCCGGTTTATGTTTTCCAGGGAAATCCATCGGGGTCCCCTCAGATTTCTTTCCCTTTTTCCCCCCTTTTCCCGTCCTACACTATCCACCTTCCCCCGGTTTTATGTGTCCGGGGGTCCATCCCGTTTTTCCCCTAATATTTTTTTCCCTTCCCCACTTCCTGTCCCATACTATCCTTTCCTTCCCCCGGTTCAGGGGTCCAGGAGTTATCTTTGTCCCCCCAGAAATTTCCCTTCCCCCCTTTCCCGTTTCCCATACTTTTCCCCCTTTCCCCCGGTTCATGTGTCCCGGAGTCCATCTGTGTCCCTCAGATTTTCCCCCCTTCCCCCCTTCCTGTCCCTTTTTTTTCCCCCCCTTCCCCCGGTTCTGTTGTCCCGGAGTCCATCTGTGTCCCTCAGATATTCTCCTTTCCCCCCTTCCTGTCCCCATATATCCTACCTTCCCCCGGGCCCTTTTGTCCCCGGGGGTCCCTCTGTTTTCCCCTCGATATTTTCCCTTTTCCCCCCCCCCCTTTTTTTTTTTTTTTGTCCTATACTATCCTACCTTCCCAGGTTCATGTGTCCAGGGGGTCCATTGTGTCCCTTTAGATATTCTCCCCTTCCCCCTTTCCTGTCCTATTTCTATCCTACTTTCCCCCGGTTCATGTGTCCTGGGGTCCATCTGTGCCCCTAAAAATTCTCCCTTCCCCACTTCCTGTCCTATTTTTATCCCAAACCCTTCCCCAGGGTTTATGAGTCCAGGAATCTATCCCTGGGCCCCGGGTGTTTTTCCCTTTCTGGAAAAACCCGGAAATCTTGGGGTTTATGATGCCTTTAACCCCCGGGCACCCCCAAGATCAGCCCGTCACAACCCCGGGCCGTGTTTTTCCCAAATGTTCATCCATACCCCCCCCTTACCATTTCCCCCATGTCAGCAAGTCCCACCTCAGGGCCCTGGTTCCAGGTTCACACCTTTACCCAAATTTCCCCGAAATTTTAATTAAAGTTTTTTAATTCCCTCAATGTGTGAATTTCAAAGTTTTCGGATATTTTAAAATTAAAAAAAAAAATTTCCCGAGGGTCACAAGTCCCACCTCAGGTTTCCCTAGTTCCCCGTGGGTTTATCCATTCACCTTCACCCCCTTCGTTTAGGTCAGCAGTTTTAGCCCGCCTTGAAAACACGTCCATATATGATATTACTACACAAGGGTTTTAAAGGCAGTATACAGAGGAAGAAAGTTTTTTACAGAGGAAGACAGGCGGGTAATCTGCGCTCTGTAATAGCATCCCCCTGGACAGACTCGAAGTCGACTACCTGAGACGAGAGATCTCCCAAAACCCGTTCGCCCACCAAGAACTGGCCTAAAAGAAAAAAACTGGAACATTTTTTTTATTTAATATTGAAACCCATGTCCCGTTATTACAAATTTTTTAATATTTATTCGAATAAGTGTATTTGTTATGTTTTTATGTGCGTAAATTAGTGTTTGGGGTTGTGAACCTTTGTGTTCCCTGCACGAAAAATGTAATTTAAATTTTTATTTTGTTTCGTTGTTTTCTTGTTGGGTTTATCTTCTTTGGCATGGGTTTCACTATGGTTTCAAAACACACTCTTCTATACACTTAAAAACCCGGTTTCCACATTCAAAACCTACACACCTTCAAAATACAGAAGCACAAATAAAACAAAACACACAAACACAATCAAACGGTTCTAAAAATTTTCATGTATTTTTATTCAACAATGTATAAATTTCCCCTCCTTTCGGTATTACTTTGTATTTTAAAAAAATACACCGCCCTACACCTCACACTTCTGTGTAGGGTTTTGGTGGAGATATCACAGGTTGAAGTAGACCATTTGTAGGATGGTAGTTTATTGTCAGTGAGATGGAGATGGGCCGGTGCCAACCGTTCCGTCTTTAGGTTGCCCCCGAGGGGGAGAGCGGGACAAAGGGTCACTCCCCATGTGTATCCCATCCCGTCACCCCAAGCCAAAGGCCTAGAGGATCTGTGTCAAAAACACAGGGATGTAAATATGTATGCTTATAATCTGGGAATACAGGGATCAGAACTATGTGACAGCTCGGTCTTTACGTATGTCGTCCCGAAATACATCTATACTATAGGCTAACAGGCAGGGGTTGGGCTGATTTAAAATAAAAATTCATATATATCTTAGAACTAATGGATGGTACAACATGTTTTTGACGAAAATGGGTGTTAAGAATCATTAAAAACTAAAAAGTAAAAAATATTATCAATATGGGGGAAATTGTCGATCGTCTGTATTCATGCACTCTCGGATTTGAGGAAGAATAATTATATAAAAAAGTTTTTTACAGAAAGGCAGATTCGGTGCCCAAATCTAGACTGTTAATTCTCAGAACCGGAGGGAACGTAAACACGAAATTTCTGACAAATGTCGCTAATAATAAAAAACAGGACAAATTCATTCATCTGGACTCAAATTATGAGGCTGTTAATTTAAAACCCAATTCTGCGGGGGTTTAAAGGTTTGATGCGAATGGTTATCATTTGGGAGGATGAATTCTCTGCAGGGCTACACATCCCTTGTGAGGAGATCTGCGAGATCTAAAAAAGAAAAAATAAAATCACTAGTGCTGTGGAAATTTTACAAAATCGTCCTAGGATATAATCGACTATTCGTTACAGTAATTTTGGGTATTACAAAGCCCAAAAAGGATGGGGTGGTTCCCAAGTAAGAAAAAGATCTTCCTGGAGAGGAATCGAATCACACCAGAAAAAAAAAAAAAAAGGGTCTAGTCTTTGTGCAGTTTTGACTCCTCGACGTAAAAGGAGGATTGCGTAACTACACTAAAGTGTCGCGATTAAAGCATCTGCGACTACATTTGACTTGCCCCGGTAAATTTTCAAAAATGGGATTTAACTCTTGGATAGTCAAGGGCCATCTGGTAACCTTCCCGTAGGCTGTTTTTCTGGAATAAAGGTAAAGTTTTCCTTAGGGGAAAAAAACAAACTCGGTGGAGTGGAGGATCCCCCGGTTTTTAAAAAAAATTAAGCTATAAACGAATTAAGGGGAAGGGAGGGGAAAGAATCTACTATCTCAACTGCAAACACAGGAGAAAAGAAAAGAACCGGTGAACATTTCTGATTTCAAACTGGTCGCAACAGTGACAGAGGTACGCTATAAAAGAAACTACATTACAAAAGTTAAAATGTGAAGTTATCGAGAAAAAATTCTTACAATGCATGATTTTGTCAAAAAGGATGGGAAAACCATTGGAACATTTGGAAAACAAAAGACACTATGAGACACTGCTGTAACAGAGACGTTTTTTTCGAGACAGCATGCACATCAAAAAGAGAGGCATTTTGTTGAAGTAATCGTTTTCTGACAAGGCATCCCCTGTGGAGGAAATACTCTCGAAATAGCAGATTGCGGGAAAAGGGGTGCACTCAAAGCGTTGTGTGCCCGGACCCTGAGGCAACGGAAAAATATCTGAGTCTGAAGGTATAGGTGGAAAAAGGGGAATGACCCGAATTACTAGTGCCCGACCGCTCGGCTCGTTAATAAGTAATTTAGGATCTTTTGGAACTTAATCTGAATTAATTTCGCAGCCTTTAAAAATCTCAGATACAAGCTGTAGAACAAAAATTGCTCAAGGCTAAAAATTTTCTTTCAGTCAGTAAGGGAATGTTGGTACTGTGGACTGATTCATATTGACTTTGACTGGAATGATACACTAAGTGAACGTTCAAAAGTGACTGGGACATCTTCTCAGTGAAAATACTGAAGGGCATAAGTCAAGAAAAAAAAAATGGAGAGAATGACACAGTAAGCTTAAATGGAAAAAAAAAAATGCTTAACTATTCTGCATAAGTATTAAAATTGACAAGGTTACACAGTTAGCAAGGAACTCACACAAGAAAAAAAAATATGCAACTTAACAAACACTGAAAATCAAGAGAACTTGTACTTTGCTCAAATCTAATTTGCTCAACTTTTACTTTAAATTGAATAAATGGCACAGTGAGTTGTCTTTACTTTCAATGCAACAAGGAAATACACAATAAAATGATTAAAATGGACTCAATAGACTTGTGCAAAAATTAAAAACAACACACAATTCACTGAAATAAAAATTAAAATGACAGACAGAATAAAATACTATGCACAGAACAGAGCATAAGAAACTGCACTGTAAGAAACTGTATTGCACAACACTGCATAAAATTTTCTGCCCAAAAAAAAAACTTTAATAGCAACACAAAATTTGCACAAGAAATTTTTGCAAAAATGATCTATGTGAATAATTAAAATTTTAACACCCCAAAAAAAGAAAAAAAATATATCAAGGAATTTAACACTTTAACTCTTAAAATTTCACTTAAACAATACTTAAAAAAGCAAAAGAAACCAAATTTACTTTAAAAGGAAACTTTAAAAATTTCCAAGAGTGAATTTGTTCAATAAAAAATGAAAAAAAAAAATTAATTAAAAGGGGGCAAAAAAAAAACCCAACAAAAAAAAATACCCAAAACTTACAGTGGGTGCAGAGCAAAAACATCAACATAAACTCAGTAAATAGAATTTTTTGAAAAGAAACTTGATGTTTTTTAAAAAAAAAATTTTTAAAAAGATTTCTTGCTGGAAACTTTTTAAAAATGGGATATTGGGCCCCCGTGGAAATAAGCCCCAAAAAAAAAAACTGGCTGAATAAAAGGGAATTTTTGAACACAAGGTTTTTTCAAAACACGGGGTTTACAAATTTATTCATCTCGGACATCTAATTAACAGCGTTTAACCCCTTTTAAAAACCCCAAACTGCGAGGGTAAGGTTTTTCGTATGGGGGAATGGTTATATCTCTGGGGGGGATTGAATTTCCCTGCAATCGCCAAACCTTTGGGTTGAGAGAGATCCCCCTTTAACGAGTAGCAAAACACACACACACACCCACACGCACAACGCACACACAAAACCACACACACACACACACACACCACACACACAAACACACGCACACGCACACCACACACCCCCAACACCACACACACCATACCCCCATGAGTTTAGTTTAATGTATACCCACATAGGTGAGTTTAATGTATACCCCCTTTGGGTTTAGTTTTAAAGTATACCCACATTTAGGTGATTTAAAGTATTCCCACATGAGGTGGTTTAATTTTATGAAACCCCCATGGTTGAGTTTAATGTTAAACCCCCATGAGGTAGTTTAATGTATAAACCCCCATGAGGGGGTTTAAAGTATACCCACATGGGGGGTGGGGTTTTTAAAGTATACCCACATGAGGTGAGTTTAATGTTACCCACATAGGTGAGTTTAATGTATAACCCCCATGGGGTTTAGTTTAATGTATTTCCCCTGAGGTGAGTTTAATGTTTAAAACCCATGAGGTTTAGTTTAATGTATAAACCCACTGAGGGGAGTTTTTAAAGTATCCCCCCATAGGTGGGGTTTAATGTATAAAACCCCCATGAGGTGGTTTAATGTATACCCCATGAGGTGAGTTTTAAATTTTTCCCCCACAAATTGGTTTAATGTATACCCACATGAGGGGAGTTTTAAAGTTTTACCCACCCGGGGGTGAGTTTAATGTTATACCCACATGAAAGGGAGTTTAATGTATACCCACTGAGTGATTTTTAAAGTATACCCCCATGATTTTTTAGTTTTTTAAAGTATACCCCCCATGAGGTGGGGTTTTTAAAGGGAAACCCACATGAGGTGAGTTTAATGTATACCCAAAATAGGTGAGTTTTTAAAGTATACCCACAGAGTTGAAGGGTAATGTATAACCCCCCCTAAGGTGAGTTTTTAAAGGGAACCCCCTTAAAGGTGAGTTTTTAAAGTATACCCAAAATAAGGGGAGTTTAAAGTTTACCCAAAATAAGGGAGTTTAATGTATACCCCAAATTAAGGGGGAGTTTAATGTAAAAAACCTTAAAGGGGAGTTTTTAAAGTATACCCAAAAAGAGGTTTAGTTTTTAAAGTTTTACCCACACGAGGTGGGTTTTAAAAAATACCCACACGAGGGGGAGTTTAAAAGTTTTCCCACATGAGGGGGAAATTTTAAAGTATACCCCCCATGAGGTTTAGTTTTAATGTATACCCAACATGGGTGAGTTTTTAAAGTTTTTCCCTCATGGGAGAAGGGTTTTAAATTTATACCCTCATGAGGGAGTTTAAAGTATACCCACATGAGGGGAGTTTAAGTATTTCCCTCATGAGGAAAAAATTTTAAAGTATACCCAAATGAGGGGGAGTTTTAAAGTATAACCCCCCTTTAGGGGAGTTTAAAGTATTCCCCAGGGGGAAGTTTAATTTTAAAACCCTCATGAGGGAAATTTTAAAGATACCCACATGGGTTTATTAAAAACATGTTGTAATGGAACAGAGTGGAGTCCCGAAAACATTCATTTCAAAGGAAAAAAAAATTATGGTTTCTTTTTTAGAAAAAATCCGCCATAAAACCTTTCACAAAATGCACATAATTCAAGTGGGCCCGAAAGTGACCACATCAACAGTGACATCAAAGTACATCAACAGGACTCATCCCCCGTGACAAAAATCAACAGTGACAAAAATCAACGTGACAAAATCAAAAAGTGACCACATCAACAGTTTACATCAACAGTGACAACATCAACAGTGGCAACCAACCGTGAAACAACAGTGAAATCAACAGTGAAAACATCAAAATGACAACAAAACAGTGAAACCCAACAGTGACCACAAACAACAGTGACAAAAAATCAACAGTTAAACATCAACAGTGACCCATCACAGTGACATCAAAAGTGACAAAAATCAACAGTGACCACTCAAAAAAGTGACATCAACCCGTGAAAATCAACAGTGACATCACCAAATGACAACACAACATGAAACCAAAATCAAAAGTGAAAATCAACAGTTTACATCAACAGTGACATCAACAGTGACAACTTTAAAAGTGACCACATCAAAAAGTGACATCAACAGTGACAACATCAACAGTGACAACCCTCAACAGTTACAACATCATCAGTGACAAAAATCAACCTGACAAACCTCAACAGGACCACATCAAAAGTGACCACATCAACCCGTGACATCAACAGTAACATCAAAAAGTGACAACATCAAAAGTTACAACATCAACGTGGGCAAAATCAACCCCCTGACAGCATCAACGTGCATCAAAAATTTACCCCCATCAAAAGTGACAACATCAACATGGGCAACATCAACAGTGACAAAATCAACATTGGGCAACATTTAAAAGTGACAAAAAATAAACAGTGCAGAATCAACAGTGCATCAACAGTGACCACATCAAAAATGACAACATCAACAGTGGGCCCCATCAAAAAGTGACCACATCAACAGTACAACTTAACAGTGAAACCCCATCCCAAAGTGACAAATCAACAGTGAAAACACAACAGTGACAAACACAACAGTGACCCAACCTTTAAAAAGTGACAACATCCCAAAAGGGACTTTTAACCGTTTACCACTCAAACCCCTTTACAAGTCAACATGACAACATCAACAGTGACAAAATTTAACAGTTTACAACATCAACAGTGACAAAAATCCAAAGTGAAAATCAAAAGTGAAACATCAACAGTGACAACATCAACAGTGGGCAAATCCCCCGTGCCCCAAAAAAACGTGACAACATCAACGTGACCAAAAACAACAGTGGGCCACATCAACAGTGACCACATCAACAGTGACCCCATCAACAGTGACAAAAAATCAACAGTGGGCAAAAATCAACAGTGACAAAATTTAACAGGGGGACCACATCAAAAAGTGGGAAAAAATAACAGTGACAACATCAACAGTGGGCAACTCAACAGTTTACCACATCCGTGACAACAAACAACATGAAACTCAATAGTGACAACATCACAGTGGGCCACAGTCAAAAAGGGACCAATCAACCGTGGGCCCATCAACAGTGGGGAACCCTAACAGTGACAAATCAACAGTGACCCAAAATCAACAGTGACAAAAATCAACAAATGACAAATTCAACAGTGGCAAAAATCAACATTTACAAATCAAAAGTGAAAAACATCAACGTGACAACAACAAAAAGTGCCCAAAATCAACATTTAAAAATCAACAGTGACTTTAACATGACAACATCAACAGTGACAAAAAATCAATAGTGACAACATCAACAACCTAACCAAAAAGCCAAAAAAATGGATACAAAATTCCCAAAAAATTTAAAATTTCAGTTTACTTTCTAAATTTTTATAAAAAATAATTTGGGGTTTATTTTTTTCATAGTTATTTTTTTTTTTAAAAAAAATGGTTTATTTTTATTAAAAGTTTTTTATGTTTAAAAAAATGGTTCCAAATTTTTTTATAGTTATTTTATGGGAAATAAATGGTTCAGGGGGAAACCCACAGGTTTTATGAATTTGTCACTGAGCAACACTTGGCCAAAACTTGTGCAACCTTTTGGGAACACTTGAGCAAAAACTTGAGGGAACATTGTCAAAAACTTTTGCAACACTTGAGCAACACTTGAGCAACACTTGTGCAAACTCTTGGGGCAACACTTGTGCAACACTTGAGCAAAACTTTGTGCAAAAATTGGAAACAAACTTGTGGGAAAAACTTGAGCAACACTTTAGCAACACTTTTTTTTTTACAACACCCTTTTGCAACACTTTAGCAACACTTGTGCCCAAAAACTTTGGGAACCCCTTGTGCAACACTTTTAGCAACACTTGTGCAACACTTGTGGGAAAACTTGGGACCCCTTGGCAACACTTTTGCAACCTTGTGCAACACTTGTGCAACACCTGTGCAAAACCCTTAGCAACACTTGGGGCAACATTGTGGGACCACTTGTGCCACTTTTTGCAAAACTTGTGCAACCCTGTGCCCCCTTGCGCAACACTTGTGCAAAAACTTAAACAACACTTTAGCAAACCCCTTGAGCAACACTTTGGAAAACTTGAGCAACATTGTGCAAAAAACTTTTAGCAAACCTTTTAAACAACAAATTGAGCAAAAACTTGTTTCAACACTTTTTGGGGAAAGCTTTTGCAACACTTGATAAACACTTGTGCAAAAACTTTGCAACACTTGTGCCCAAAACTTGAGCAACACTTTGCCAAAACTTGAGCAAAACTTGTGCAACACTTAGCAACCCCTTGAGCAACAGTTGAGCAAACATTGTGCAACACTTTTTTCCCAAAACTTTTTCCCCCCCTTTAGCAAAAACTTTTTGCCCAAAAGTTGAGCAACCCCTTTTGAAAAAAATTGAGAAAAACTTGTGCAACACTTTTGGGAACACTTTTGCAAACTTGGCAACACTTGAGGGAAAACTTGTGGGAACACTTTTTGGGAAAAACTTGAGCAACCAATTGAACAAAAACTTGGGGCAAAAACTTGTGCAAAAACTTTTTGGGAAAACTTGGGGCACCCCTTGAGCAACAATTGACAACACTTTGGGATCTGTATGTAAACACGTTTCTCCAAACCCGTGGGCTTTTTTCCCGTTTTAAAAATAGAGAAGAATGGGGTTTAAGAACACAAGGAGTTTGGGGGTTTAAAGAGTCCCCCAACTTGGCTGATGACTGGTCCCTATTGACTCCAGGTGAGGGACCCGATTTCAGTGGTCCTTTTTGATCCAGGTTTGGGGGTGAAAGCACTGGGCATATTTTAAATTTGGGGAGGGGCTGATGCCCCTGGTTTATATTGACTCCAGGCTGAGGGACTGATGCGTGGTCCTATTGACTCCAGGCTGAGGGGGCGGGTGTACCCGGGCATAAAAGACTTTTCCGGGTGGGGGGAATGATGCAGTGGTCATATTGACTCCAGGCTGAGGGAAATGAAAGGGACTGGTCAATTACTCCAGGCGGGGAAATGATGCAGTGGTCATATTACTCCAGGGGGAGGGGCTGATGCAGTGGGCATATTTTAAAAAACCCGGCTGAGGGACTTATGCACGGTTCCCTATTGACTCCCCGGCTGAGGGGCTTTAATTTTCAGTGGTCATATTGACCCCCAGGCTGAGGGATGTGAACGGTCATATTTACCTCCCGGGGAGGGACGGGTGCAGTGGTCCCTAAATTTACTCCAGGTGAGGGACTGATTCAAAGGGCATTTATTGGGCCCCCCCCCCCCAGGGGGGGGGGACTGAATTTCACTGGTCCCTATTGGGCCCAGGGTGAGGGAAATGATTCACTGGTCATATTTACTCCAGGCTGAGGGCTGATGCACTGGTTATTACTCCCGCTAGGGAGATGCACTGGTCATATTGGGTTCCAGGCTGAGGGACTGGTGCACCCGGTCCCTATTTACTCCAGGCTGAGGGACTGTGCCGTGGTCAATTGACTCCAGGGCCCGAGGGACTGAGTATGGTTTTTATTGACTCCAGGCGAGGGGCTGAAGCAGTGGGATATTTACTCCCAGGCTGGGGGGGCTTGATGCAAATGATCATATTGGGCTCCAGGTGAGGGACTGTTTCATGATCAAATTGGGCTCCAGGGAGGGACTGATGCAAATGGCTTTTTGAAATCCGGCTGAGGGGGCTGATGCACTGGGCCCTATTGACTTTAAATGAGGGGCTGATTCAGGGGTCCCCCTTTTGACTCCAGGCTGAGGGGCGAAGCCCCTGGTTTATATTGAAATCCAGCTGAGGGACTTTATGCAGGGGGGTATATTGACTCCAGTTGAGGACTGATGCACTGGGTCTATTGCTCAGGCTGAGGGACTGATTTAGTGGTCATATTGGAAATCCATGCTGAGGGAAATGATGCCGTGGTCATATTTGGGGCTTTTAGGCTTTTAGGGACTGATTTCAGGGTCATATTGCTCCAGGGTGAGGGACTAATGCCCTGGCATATTGAATCCAGGGTGAAAAACTGTGCCCGGGTCATTTGACCCCCAGGCTGAGGGACTGATGCAGGGTCTATTGACTCCAGGGTGAGGGACTTTATGCACTGGTTTATTGACTCCCGGCTGAGGGACGATTTCAGTGGGAAAATTGACTTTCCCGGCCTTTAGGGAAATGAGACTGGGGTTTTTGACTCCCGGGTGAGGGACTGATGCATGGTCATATTTACTCCAGGCTGAGGGGCTGATTTAACCCCCTTTAGACCCTTTTTGATTTTTCAACTTCTTCTCATATTGGACTGACAACGCCCCTTTGGGTTTGGAAAAAAAGTTTTTTAAAAAAAAAGATATTGTTGTTATATTAATTATGATCTATTTGGTTTTTCAGAGAAAAATTTTTTACAGGAACAAGCTGGTTGTTGTTGTTGGGGTTTAGAGGTGCGAAGCCCGGTTGTTGTTGTTGGTTTCCGAGGTGCAGAAAACTGGTTTTTGTTGTTGGTTCCCGAGGTGCAGAAAACGGGGTTTTTTTGTTGTTGGTTCCCCGGTGCAGAAAGCTGGGGTTTTGTTGTTGGTCCCAGAGGTGCAGAAAGCGGTTGTTTTTGTTGGTTCCAGAGGGTTTCCGAAAGTATTTTTGTTGTTTGGGGTTTCCCTAGGTGCCGAAAGTTGGTTTTGTTTGTTGGTTTCCAAAAGGTGCAGAAAGTTTTGTTTTTATTTTTGGTTTCCCGAGGTTCAGAAAGCTGGTTTTTGTTGTTGGGTTTCCCGAGGGGCAAAAGCTGGTTGTGTTGTTTTTGGGCCCGAGGTGCCGAAAGCTGGTTGTGTTTTTTTGGTTCCAGAGGGGCAGAAAAACTGGTTGTTGTTGTTTTGGGTTCCCGATGCAGGGAAAATTGGGTTTTGTGTTGGTTCCAGAGGGCAGAAAGCTGGGTTTTTTTTGTTTGGGCCCCCGAGGTGCAGAAAGTGGTTGTGTTGGGTTTGGTTCCCCAGGGGCAGAAAGTTGGTTGGGGTTTTTTTGGTTTCCAAGGGCAAAAAAGCTGGGTGGTTTTTTGTTGGTTTTCCGAGGTTGCAGAAAATTTTTTTTGGGTTTTGTTGGTTTGGTTTTCCCGAGGTGCAGAAAGCTGGTTTTGTTGGTTTTGGGCCCCGAGGTGCAGAAAGCTGGTTGTGTTTTTTGGTCCCAGAGGTGCAGAAAACCTTTTTGTGTTGTTTTTTTCCACAGGTGCAAAAGCGGGGTTTTGTTGGGTTGGGTTCCCCGAGGTGCAGAAAGCTTTGGGTTGTGTTGTTGGTTCCAGAGGTGCAGAAACTGGGGTGTTGGTGGTTCCAAAAGGTGGGGAGAAAGGGGGGTTTTTGTTTTTGGTTCCCGAGGTGTAGAGGCTGTTTGTGTTGTTGTTTTGGTTCCCAAAGGCAAATTTGCTTTTTAGATTAAAATTTTGAACCTGGGACTTGGGTCAGGGGGCCCGAACCCTTTGGGAAATTTAAAAAATTTTGGGCGTGGGGACGTTTAAGTCAAGGGAATTTTTTTGTGCATGTATAAGTTTTTAGAAAACCCGTCTCTTGAGAATGTAATGAATTTTTTTATGCATAGAATTTTGGGAGAGAAAGGAGAGAGAGAAGAGAGAGAGAGGAGAGAGAGAGAGAGAAGGGGAGAGAGAGAAGAGAGAGAGCAGAAAAGGGGCCCCCCCACAGAAAGCAGACAGACAGAGAGGGGAAGGAGAGAGACCAAAAGACAGACAGAAAAGACAGAAAAAGCCCGAGAGGGGCAGAAATTTGTGGGAACACTGCTAATGCTCAATATTTAAAAAAAAGGAGAATTTAGTGTTCTTCTGGTTTAGTGAGGAGGGGGTTTTCCCCCCGAATGTTTGAAGTCAAAATAAAAAGCCGTGGTAAAAAAGGGGAATAAACAAGGGAGAAAAAACCGTGGTGGCACAGTTTCTCTCCGTGTGCTACAGTGACGATAACAGTTGCAAATACATTTCCCCGGAAACCCCTGTGGGTTTTTTTAGTGGAAACTAGCAGTGGGCAATAAAAGAACAGTTGGGAAATACTTCACCGGTAGCACAATGCTCTCAGTGTTGCTGACGTAAATTAAACCCCAACACTGTAATAACCATCAATGGTAGCATAGTGGGTCTCATGTTGGGTGATAGTAACTATTACCACCTCACTGGGAATAAACAAACAAGGTGCAAAGTGCTCTCTTGGGGCCCCGGCCAGGACCCGTAAAAGTGGTAATCACTTCATGGTAGCACAGTGCTCTCAGTGGTGTGACAGTGAGGTAAAAAGTGGTTTAATACTTTAATGGTAGCACAGGCTCTCAGTGGTGTGACAGTGAAGTAACCCTTTGGGAAAAAACCTTCACTGGTAGCACAGTGCTCTCGTGGGGCTGACAGTGACCGTAACGGGGGTAATCAAATTCACTGGTAGACAGTGCTTTCAGTTGGGGTGCAGTGACAGTAAAGTGGTAATCCCCTTTTTAAATGGGGAAACACAGTGCTCCAGTTTTTGCTGACAGTAAATATTACCAAAATCACTGGGTAATAACACATCAATTGGAGCACAGTGCTCTCAGTGGTGCTGACAGTGACAGTAACAGTGGTAATCACTTCACTGGTAGCACAGTGCTCTCAGTGTTGCTGACAGTAACTATTACCACATCACTGGTAATAACACATCAATGGTAGCATAGTGCTCTCAGTGGTGCTGACAGTGACAGTAACAGTGGTAATCACTTCACTGGTAGCACAGTGCTCTCAGTGGTGCTGACAGTGACAGTAACAGTGGTAATCACTTCACTGGTAGCACAGTGCTCTCAGTTTTGATGGAAGACAGTCAAACCTGGGTTGTAACCTCCGTAGAGTTAAACACAAATTTCTTAATTTTCATAACAGAGGCCTAACTAATATCACTAATATTTCCAACGCTTATTCTATATATAATATAATTTTTTCTCCGTAACATAATTATAATTAACGGGTAAATATTATTTAGGTTTTAATTTTATATTACTCATCTATAATCTTTACTGACTGTCACCCATTGGATAGGTATGAGGAGGATATTAAAACTGTCATTCTAAACTACTGATCTGTAAATAATAATATTTTACACACACACATACATACAAAAACGGGTAAGACTCAAACCTGTGACCGGCGAGTCTTTAAAGTCGCAGGCCAGTGTGCTAACCTCTTGTCCGTGCCGTCCTAACATGATTCATGCACTACAAGAGGAGGAGGGGGCGGCGGCACAGTCCATACACAGCTTGAAGAACAGGTACGGTAGGGCCCGTGAGAGGTTCAGTGAATGTCAGTCAAGGTGAGTTAAATTGGCAGGATCAAAGGCTAGTTTCTCGTCCCAACACCACACACACACACACACACACACACAGGTATGCTATATGCAGAGATTCTAACAGCCAACTGCAGTAGCAAGGGACAGCTGGTCATGAAAGACAGTTCACTGAGAATAGAAGTTTCAGATATGACAGGGACTGAAGGCAAGAACATGTCAATGGAAGGAAATAAAATGCCTCAGAGGAAGTAGATGGAGACTCAGTGGGAGGAGGAAAGGGCGAGGTCAGTTTTGTGTACGGGCTCCAAGAAGCCAAGGGGGACAACTTTGAAGAAATAAAACAGGAGGAGAAAAAAATGATTGAAGGCATCATGAAAACAATAGGTGAGGGCGATATGACCCAGGTGCAAATTTTCAGAGAAAATTTGGGGGGTTTGCGAGTGGGAAAAAATACGGCCTGTCAAAGTAATTTTCAAGGGAAGAATCAGTTCGAAAACCCGATTCTGCAAGAGAAAGCAAACTGAGGGCAAACAAGGGGTACCAGAAAGGGATACCTCACCGCGAAAAAAACACAGAAGAAAGGAAATACACTGAAAGAGAGGGTACAGAGACGCAAGGAGGAACGAGAGGCAATGACGAAGATGAGCAGGACCAGACACAGGAGGGAAGGCAAACACCCCCACAGAATCTCCCACCAAAAGACTCCAACCGCGACATTCCCAACGCAACTGAGCAACCTATACTACAACCCACTCACTGTTCCCCTCGCCACCAACCCCCATATCACAAACCTCACCCCCAAAAACTGTCCCTTATGGCATTCCCGGACCCCACCCCCATCATCACCCAAACCCCACCTACACCACAACCCCATATAGGCCCCCCCCAAGGCTCTCGCTCCCCCAACCCCAATATTCTTGCATGACCACAATGATAGAAAAGAAACTGAAAGTTTGGTACACAAACGCGGATGGAATAACGAATAAACATGAGGAGTGGAACGAAAGAATCAGTGAAAAATCCCCAGACATCATAGCAGTCACAGAAACAAAACTCACTGAGACAATAACAGACACAATCTCCCCAAAGGGATATCAGATCCTGAGGAAAGATAGAAGGAGTAGAGGGGGAGGAGGGGTTGCACCCTGGTCCATGTGTCCTTTCCCAGGTCCATGTGTCCAGGAGTCCATCTGTGTCCCCTCAGATGTTCTCCCTTCCCCACTTTCCCAGTGTCTGCCTTAGCAATATATATTAAAATATATATATATTCCAGCTATAGAGGCGGTACTTCCTTATATATATTTTTATATTATATAATATATAATAATATATATTATATAAATATATAATATATATATATAATATATATAATATATATATATAAATATATATACATAAATATATATATATAATATATATAATACATATAAATATCTATATATATATATATATATATATATATCATAATATATATATAATATATAGTATATTATAATAAATATATATAATATAATATATACATAAATATATATATATATATATATACATAGATATATATAGATATAAAGATATATAATATATATATAAATATACATAAATATATATATATATATATAATATATAATATATAATTATATATATTTAATAAAAAAAATATATATAAAAAAATATATATATAGAATTCCCCCCACTTATTCCCCCCCCTTTCCCCACTTCCCCAAGGTGTTCTCGTCTCGCCTTTCCCAGAGTCCATGTGTCCCATGAGTCCATCCGTGTCCCCTCAGATGTTCTCCCTTCCCCACTTTCCCAGGGACTGCCTTAGCAACCAGTATTCTCCTCTTCCCAGGAGTTCCGCCCTCAGATTTTCCCCCCCCATTTCCCCACTTCCACAAGGTGTTTTCTGCTTCCAGTCCAGTGTTCCAGGATCCTTCTGTGTCCCCTCAGATGTTCTCCCTCCCCACTTTCCAGGGTCTGCCTTAGCAACCCAGTATCTCCTTCTTTTCCCAGAAGTCAGCCTCAGATATTTCCCCCCCTCCCCTTTTCCCACTACCCCAAGGTGTTCTCGCCTGCCCAGGTCCAATGTGTCCAGTAGTCCAACCGTGTCCCCCTCAGATGTTCTCTCCCTTCCCCACTTTCTCCCAGGTCTGCTTAGCAACCAGCCATCTCCTCTATCTCCCAGGAGTCCCCGCCTCAGAATACCTCCCCCCCCTTCCCCAATTCCCCAAGTTGTTCTCGCCTTCCCAGGTCCATTGGTCCAGGAGTCCATCCTGTCCCCTCAGATGATCTCTCCCTCTCCACTTTCCAGGGTCTGCCTTAGCAACCAGTATCTCCTTCTTTCCCAGGAGTAAGACGCAAATATTCCCCCCTCCAGCTTTCCCCACTCCCCAAGGTGCTCTCTGCCTTTCCCAGGGTTCTAACTTATCCTTGGTCCCAGAGATGAGTTCTCCAACCGTGTCCCCCTCAGATGTGCTCTCCTTCCCACAATTTCCCAAGGGTCTGCCTTAGCAACCTGTAATCCACCTTCTTTTCCCAGGAACCGCCTCAGATACTCCACCCCTTTCCCCACTTCCCCAAGTGCTCTCGGCCTTTCCCAGGACCATGTGTCCAGGAGTCCAAACCCGTGGACCCCCCCCAGATGATCTCACCATCCCCACATATCCAGGTTCTGCCTCAGCAACCATACTCCTTCTTCCCAGGAGTCCGCCTCAGATATTCTCTCTCCCCCCCCCCTTTTTCCCCCACTTCCCCAAGGTGTCTCGCCCTTTCCCAGGTCCATGTGTCCATGAGGAAACCGTAGTCCCCTCAGATGTTCCTCCTTCCCCCACTTTCCCAGGGTCTGCCTTAGCAACCAGTATCTCCTTCTGTCCCCGGAATAAAAAAAAAAATCCGCCTCAGATATTCCCCCCCTTTCCCCACTTCCCCAAGGTGTTCTCTGCCTTTCCCAGGTCCTTGTGTCCAGAGTACATCCCGTGGTCCCCCTCAGATGTTCTCCCTTCCAACTTTCCCAAGTCTCTGCCTAGGCAACCAGTATCTCCTTCTTTCCCAGGAGTCTCCGCCTCAGAATATTCCCCCCCTTTTCCCACTTCCCCAAGGTGTTCTCGCCTTTCCCAGGTCCGTGTGTCCAGAGTCCATCCGTGTGCCCTCATGTGTTTCTCTCTTCCCTAAACTTTCCCAAGGGTCTGGCCTTAGCAATCATATCTCCTTCTTCCCCCAGGAGTCCGCCTCAGATATTCCCCCCCCCCCCCATTTTAATCCACTTCCCCATGTGTGTCTTGCCGTTCCCAGTCCATGTGGTCCAGAGTCCATCCGTGTCCCCTCAGATGTTTCTCTCCCTTCCCACTTTCCCCAGGTCTGCCTAGCAAACCAGTATCTTCTTTCCCATGCCAGTCCGCCTCAGCTATTACCTACCCCCCCCCTTTCCCCACTTCCCCAAGGTGCTCTCGCTTTCCAAGGTCCATGTGTCCTGGAGTCCTTCCGTGTCCCTCAGATGTTCTCCTTCCCCACTTTCCAAGGGTCTCTCCTTAGCAACCAGTATCTCCTTCTTTTCCCAGGAAGTCCGCCTCAGATGTTCCCTCCCCCATCTTCCCCCCACTTCCCCCCTCAAGGTGCTCACGCCTACTCCCAGGTCCATGCGTCCAGGAGTCCAATCCCGTGTCCCCTTCGATGTTTCTCCCTTCCCCACTTTCCCAGGGTCTGCCTTAGCAACCAGTATCTCCTTCTTCCCCGGAGTGCGCCTCAGATATTCACCCCCCCTCTTCCCCACTTCCCCAAGATGCCTCGCCTTTTCCCAGGATCCATGTGTGCGAGAGTCCATCCGTGGTCCCCTCAGATGTTCCTCCCTTCCCCCACTTTCCCGGGTCTGCCTTGCAACCAGTATCTCCTTCTTTCCCAGGAGTCCCGCCCTCAGATATTCCCCCCCTACCCCACTTCCCCAAGTCCTCACGCCTTTTTTCCAGTCCATGTGTCCAGAGTCCCTCCTGTCCCGCAGATGTTCTCCTTCCACATTTCCCAGGACTCCCTTAGCAACCATAATCTCCTTCTTCCCCAGAGTCCGCCTCAGATATTCTCCCACCCCCTTTTCCCCACTTCCCCAAGGTGGTTCTCCCTCTTCTCCGCCTATTGCCCAGTCCATGTGTCCAGGAGTCCCAACCGTGTCCCCTCAGAATGTATCTCCTTCCCCCACATTTTCCCCGGTCTGCCTTAGTCACCAGTATCTCCTTCATTCCCTGGAATTCCGCCTCAGATATTCCCCTCCTTTTTCCACTCCCCAAGGTGCTCTCGCCTTTCCCAGGTCCATGTTCCATGTGTCCAGGAGTCCCATCCCGTGTCCCCTCAGATGTCTACCCTTCCCCACTTTCCCAGGGTCCTGCCTTTAGCAACGCAGTAACTCCTTCTTTCCCATGAGTCCGCCTCAGAAATCACCCCCCCTTTCCCCACTTCCCCAAGTGCTCCTCGCCCTCGCCTTTCCAAGGTCCTGAGTCCCAGAGTCCATCCGTGTCCCCTCCAGAATGTTCTTCCCTTCCCCCACTTTCCCAGGGTCTGCATTAGTAACCATATCTCACTTCTTTCCCAGAGTCCGCCTCAGATGTTCCCCCCCCATCTTCCCCACTTCCCCAATGGTGCTCTCTCGCCTTTTCCCAGGTCCATGTGTCCAGATCCATCCGTGTCCCCTCAGATGTTCTCCCTTCCCCCACTTTCCCAGGGTCTGCCTTAAGCAACCAGTATCTCCTTCTTTCCCAGGAGTCACCTCAATATTCCCCCCCACCCCCACCTTCCCCACAGGGCTCTCGCCTTTCCAGGTCCATGTGTCCAGGAGGTCCATCCGAGTCCCCTAAGATGTTCTCCCTTCCCACTTTCCCAGGTCTGCCTTAGCAACCAGTATCTCCTTCTCCCAGATCCGCCTCAGATATTCCTCCCCCCCCTTTCCCCGCTTCCCCAAGTGCTCACCGCCTTTCCAGGTCCATGTGTCCAGGATCCATCCGTGTCCCCTCAATGTTCTCCCTTCCCCACTTTCCCAGGGTCCTGCCTTAGCAACCAGTATCTCCTCTCCTTTCCCAGAGTCCGCCTCAGATTCCTCCCCCCCCCCTTCCCCCGCCCCTCCACCCCCCCTATTTCCCCCCAAAAGTTTGGGGGGGGGCTCCCCCTTTTCCAGTCCATGTGTCGCAGGAGTCCATCCGTGTCCCGCGATGTTCTCCCTTCTCCCCTCTTTCCCAGGGTCTGCTAGCAACCAGTATCTCCCTTTCTTTCCCAGGAGTCCGCCTCAGATATACCCCCCCCCCCCTTCCCCTACTTCCCCAAGTGCTCTCGGCCTTGCTGGGGGCCATCCCAGTTCCCATGTGTCCAGGAGTCCATCCGTGTCTCCCTCAGTATGTTCTCCCATCCGCCACTTTCCACAGGGTTCTGCCTTAGCAACCAATCTCCTTCTTTTCCCAGATCCGCCTCAGATATTCCCCCCCTTCCCCACTTCCCCAAGGGCCTCGGCCTTTTCCCAGGTTCCATGTGTCCAGGAGTCCTTCCTGTCCCCTCAGATGTTCTCTCCTCCACCTTCCCCACTTTCACCAGGGTCTGCTTAAGCAACCAAATCTCCTTCCTTTCCCAGGAGTCCGCCTCAGATATTTCCCCCCTTTCCCCACTTCCCCAAGGTGCTCTCGCCTTTCCCAGGTCCATGTGTCCAGGAGTCCATCCGTGTCCCCTCAGATGTTCTCCCTTCCCCACTTTCCCAGGGTCTGCCTTAGCAACCAGTATCTTCTTCTTTCCCAGGAGTCCGTCTCGGATATTCACCCCCCTTCCCCCCCATGATGCTCTCGCCTTTCCCAGGTCCATGTGTCCAGGGGTCCATCCGTGTCCCCTCAGATGTTCTCCCTTCCACACTTTCCCAAGGTCGCCTTACAACCAGTATCCCTCCTTGTTTCCCAGTCCAGGAGTCCAGGAGCCATCTGTCGCCTCAATAGTCCCCCTTTCCCACTTCCCCAAGGTATCCTTGACCTTCCCAGGTCCATGTGTCCAGGAATCCATCCGTGGGCCCCCGGATGTCTCCCCTTCCTCACTTCACTTAGGATATCTTCCAGTCTCAGCCTTCCCCAGGTTATGTATCCCTCCGTGATCTAGCCAGATGAGAACGAGCCTTGTTTAGCTGGTCTACGGTAAGACTGTCCAGTGGGTGGAATTACAGGAGGGACACACAGAAACTGCGTCCTGTAGTACACGCACCAAGAAAGCTAGACCGAAATCAGCACAGACGCAGCAAGCTATACCGTCCAGTTCGCCCACCAAGGCCCTGGCCACTCAGTGAAATTTGGGAGTTCTATTTATATTATACAGTTTTTTCTACATTATATATAAGATTTTTACTTACTTAGCAGTTCAAGTGTGTTATGTGAATGATTTTGTGTGTGTTTATGATGTTTGTTTGTTAGTGTGTTTGTCCACCTCCCACAGAACTTAATAAGTGTTGAACTTCTTATTTCATTTGGTTTTCTTTAACCTATATAACCAAGACCGCAGTCAGATACAACAAAGCGCGACGCACAATGGAAATATATCACTTTGTCAGACTTTTTAGTTATCCTGGGTATATTTACGCATAAGTTTACTGTGCATGATCATTTGTGTAACTTTATGTGTACTGTATCTAAAAACACTTACACACCACTCTTATTTTCACGCCTCATTTGAATATTTGGCAACGGCGGCCTGCCGTGTCTCCATCATTCATACACACACAAAACAACGCAACTGCACGCACACACAATATGTAATCAAAAACACTCAATCACCTCCTTACACTAAAATGAATGCAATCACAAGCGCGTGCACACACACACCACACACACACATATATATATACATATATATATATATGTATATATATATATATATGTGTGTGGTGTGTGTGAGTGTGTGGTGTGTGTGTGGTGTGGTGTGGTGTGTGTGTGTGTGTGTGTGTGTGTGTGTGTGTGTGTGTGTGTGTGGATAAGTTTTCATTATTTGAATCCTGTACTTTCCTATCATCCTTCCACAACAGTGATCTCCCACATAAACAATATTTTACAGTTGTATATAAGACTGTGTCCAGCAGTTGTAAACTGTACCAGAAACAAACACTGGGACAAAAGCTGTTCATTATTTTTGTTTTGTTTACAATTATTGTTTATATTTGTGTCCGTATGTGACTCTGTCTCCCACCAAGAAATCTGCTACAAAAATGTCATCAGTTTCCTTTTTTGTGGCAGTTCGTCTTTTTATATATATGCAAGTCACTGAAATGTCCACAAGTAAACACGCAAGTACACAAAGAAGTACACACACACACACACACAGACACACACACACACAACACACACACACACCCCACACTACACTACCCACACACACACACACACACACACATTTCTCTCGTTCCACTGTGAATAATATACATGGAGAGAATTTCGGGGGTCAACGCCCCCGAGGCCCCGTGTGTACTTTCTCACACAGACATCATGAGACCACACCTCTCCTTATAAGTGTATCTGGTCTATAGTATATTAGAGTGTAAGTCTGAGGGACCTGCTGGTTCACCAGACTATTAAAAATTCGAGATAAATTACCTCCTACTTGATAACAATAGTTATGATCTATGGTTTGCGATGTTTTGTGATTTGCAGTAATGATTTGTGATTTAGAGTAATGACTGTGATTTTGCAGTGTTTTTAGTGATGTGTAGTGATATGTGATTTCCAGTTTGTATTTAAATTATATCACATATTTTACTAGAATTCTGAATAATCGGATGTAGAATGCTGTTACATAGTATATTCTAGATCCTTACTGATAAATAGAAGATATAAGGAAGTAACAGTTGAGAGAGTCTGTACTGGATATAGCAGAAAACATTCTTGTGAAATTATACATAATTTAATTTTCCCGTCTCACTTCTCTCAACTTCACTATAATGAGAAAAATAATTCACAAACACATAAAAAAGAAAAGAAAATAAGATGTACAAAACGAGAGTCCAAACCATCTCGACAAAAGGTGATTGTTGATGTTGATGTTACAACCTGGCCAGTAATACAACTCTGTCCCTTAATGTTGATGTTGATGTGACAAGTCTGGCCATTACAACACTGTCTTAATGTCTTCATATTGCTGTTTTAATGTATTACGTTATCTTGCCTACTCTTCCCTTATTTTATTGTATTGGTTCTTGTATGTCTTGTGTGGTATTTGTGTACTGCTAGTACTGTTCTGCTATATGTACTGTACTTTTCTTGAGTGTTACAGTTTTGTTCTTGTGATGTTACTGAACTGTACAGTTTTGTGTTGTTCTATTGTTATTAGTACGTACTTTTTCTAGACCATTCTTCATTATTAATTTTTTGTTTTCCGTCACTCGATCAATCACCATCTTGACATATTCATTTCCTTGGTATATTCAACAGCAATACACAAACACTAATATTTATGTGTTAGTATGCAAGTCCTTGCATGGTACAGTAGTAATTTTCCTGTGTATTTTAAAGTTACTCCACTGTTCTTTTGCGTGTTGCCCGTCCGTTTTTCAGCATTACTTTACTGTTTCGTGTAACTGACATGCTTGCTTGTTGCTGAGGCGAGGTAAAGCTTTTCCACTTATGAAGTACACCAAGCACTTCAAACTTTCCACTGTATACCTTCCACAACAGTGTCCTCTCACACAAATTATCATATCACCCAAGGCAATAAATTTTCCACGACTCAACATCCTAACACATTCACTTAACATCTAGAATCCCACCATTTGCTTCAGGAATTCAATTTCCAGTGTTATTACTTTAGCTGCATTTCGTGAGTCCTTTAGCTTGACACTAACAAAGTACTGTCATGCACATACAGTAAAAAAAGTTAGCGTTCAGCGTAGCTGAGCTTAATTTATTAGTTAGAGATTAGCGGTTAGCGAAGCTAAACTTTTGTTAGCTGTGGCCCACCGCTGTTTTTAAGTTTAACGAAGGGAACTCAAGATCGGAACATTCTCAAACATTTTAAATTACTCTTTTCAAATTTTCCGTTTATTGCTTGAGAACAACATATTTCGTCTGGCTTCATCGCAAATTCTCCAGTGCTGATGTGTTGGTATCTCGGGCAAGATTCCTGGACTAATTTGCATGCCATATATACAATAAAAAAATCCCATTTCCGAATTTTCTTTCTGTTGACAACTGTATTAAAAGGCTCCTCTCATCGACATTGTCGAAATTTGACTGTGTTATCCTACTAAAACAGTTGAAACTATAATGGAATGGATTAGCTGCTGTACCACAACTATCTTCTCAAAATGGTTTTAAATTACTTTACATTATTACATTTATTTCCCATGACACTACCATAATAATTAAAGTGGGGTGACCGTAATGCCAGCGGAGGCCTCGGTCAGAGACCCAAAAGCTCCAACAGCGGTCATCATCGAAAGACCCGCGGCAGAAACACCTTTTGTCCTGTTTCCTGAACTAACCTTACCTAACCTAACCCTTGACACTGGTGAGGGGTTTCTTAACCCAAACTGGACTCGACTTATACATTATCTTGATTGGATTTAAATGCTACTATTCCAGAGGCGCGTTAAGCATTGTCTTGTCTTTACATGAGAAATTAGAAAAGTCACAATCAATCTTCAGTGGCTTGTGTGTCATGTGAAATGTAACGGCTTTAACGTTTTGTGGATTTACGCTGCGTAGCTATAAATTTTGTTGGATTATGTGCAACAAATGTGAAAATGCATTTTCTGGTGATCTTTAAACTTTTAGTCCTGATGTGTTTTCCTCAGAGGAAGCAATCTGATGAGGTTAGGTTAGTAGAACTGAGCTTAAGGTTAGTAGAAGGTTCCGATTTTATTAATAAAAATAGTTTGTGAGAATTTACTTTTTCGGTTCCCCAAATTTAAATTAATATTATGTACGTTTATATATGGCTATATGGCTATAACAGCCGTGTGCCTTCTTGGCCATTATTAAAAACTTGTATGTTATGGACTAAGCCAACATAAAACTTACTTGCTTACTGTACTTCCTTAAAAGGTGCTTTTATGGAAGAAATATTTAATAAGGTGAAATTGTGTTTTTCGAGCGATAATTTCTGAGTGTTGCATCTGACTCACTTCAGACCTTCCATACCGATAACTTTATATTTCATCTTGAAGATTAATGTGATTGTGTATTTTAGGATATTGGTCTCTTAAAGGTATGAATTAGATTTGGGCTGCATATGTATAATTACCAATTTTATTAAAGAATTTGGATTTTATTTTCTACATGACTTGGAAAGCCTCTTCTGATTCACATCAAATATATAATTCAAAAATAAAAAATCTAAATGGCGTTTTCAACCTATGCACACTCTGCACTTTTTCTCAATGCTTGCATTGAGGCCGCAGAGTGACAGGGGTTATGGAATACTTGATACTTTGATCAGATCGAGCAGAGACTGAAATGCAACTAGTTGAGGATAGGTCTCTCCCCACTAATGGATTCTTCAGTGATTTATAAGTGGCGAGGTCAGGTCCTCCGTCAGTGAAAGGTACGTTGAGAGGAAGGAAAATGGACGGAGCTGGGCGATGTCTGTTTTCCTGCTCCGTAAAATTACAATCATGCTAACATTTAGATAAATGAGTCTCCCTATATTCTGAGTTAAGTAGGAGCTAGTAGGATGAGAGAGAACTTTCAACACCGTCTGCTGCGACGAAGGGACTCCTGAGAACTACTGTAGCATTCTGGAAAGTCCAAGAAATGTCCACAGGAGTTTCGATGAATGCACAAGGAATTGTTTCACGGCAAATCTCTGGTAAACGAGCAGTGTTCAAAGTTTCTTTGTGTGGTACTTCTTGAATTTTCCCCCCACAATTTTTGTCAGACCGACCCATATAAAATTTGTGCCGTTTTCGTATCACTCTTAACAATACATGTTATATGTTCAAAACGGATTGTTACCAAACAAGACGATGAATCCTCTTCGTGGTGCGTTGTTGACTAGCAAATTATTAATGATCTTTTCCTGCCTTTATCCTACAGTCAGTAATAAAAGGGGAGGGGTAAGATAAATTGGAGAAAGCGTTGGCGACATACTGCGAATATAACTGAAATGCAAAAGTCGTCTTTTGCTAGTTGGTTTTATTATTACCTAGAACTCGCAGTAATAATCCTCTTCCATAGAGAACTAATGGAAGATTCTATGTTGTTTAAAGTTGTACAGTGTTGGAGGCGTCTTGGGATGATGACCAAGACATCGTCGTCATTCTTTAAACCATGTAACCTGCCTGGTAACTTGACTCTCCTCCTAATCCTCCAGGCGCTAAAGAGATATTTTATATGATCCTATAACGTTCAAAAGGAATTTGAATTCTTCTCCTCCTCTCTGGGCAATCATTCCATCTGCAAATCTGTACAGTTATAAGTTGCATTTGAGCTCACATTCTCGTGCACATTGCTTCTGTGTTCACATTTCCCTTGTCTATAGTTTCCAGGTTCAATCCCTCAGTATCTATAGCTTAAATGTACACTGCCTCTGGCGTCAGAACTCCTACGTTAATAACTCTCGTATCCATTACCCGTGGGTCAACAGATTCCAAGTCCATAATATATAATACGTCAATACCCGGGTTTGAAGCTCCTCTAGCTATTGCGCAAACGCGGAGAGACAAGAGACTGCGAGAGAAAGAGCGAGAGAGAGAGAGAGAGAGAGAGAGAGAGAGAGAGAGAGAGAGAGAGAGAGAGAGAGAGAGAGAGAGAGAGAGAGTTAGGGTGGATGGGCGGAAAGAGAAGACAGACAGCATCATCATTCATGGATGCATCATTTCCCCGTAAGTCTGGTACTTACACATTTATTAAAATTTTTCCGATACTACTTTATATGTGATGTACTATAATATTCACACACCACAGTATATTTTTGTGTTTGAGATGTTCAAATGTTATTTTGATTATACCTGAAAAGTGGGCGGATAATTAGTAAATGCTTCTATCCAACAACTAGCCTTGATAAAGCAGTGCCCTGACAGGTTGTGCATAATTGTATATAGTTCTTCTGTTTTCTAATTATGTCACCAAAAACTGTATGGATAAAAGCCACTGGATGGCGAAACGTCTACAATGAAGAAACCAGATGTTGCACAAGTGTCCTAATTTTCATCATGTCGGTATTGTATACCTGTCCTTGCACAACTTGTCAGACACTGCAACATCAGGTATCTTGATTTAGAAGGACATCTACTTGACCTTCTACACGACTTCGACAACTAGCCCATTCATTTGGGAATACCTACTTCCACTGGGAAATCCCGCCTACCTGTGACTTGGGCCCCTCTCTGCTACGCGTCCATATTCACTGACGCCTATATAAGCGCCAGTCGCCTTAACCTGGCCTTCAAGATTCTCACAACCACGGTGTTGTAAACACCACCTCCAAGGAACTGAGGGACTGATTATACCTCATCTTTTTATATAGTTTTCTTCTGTTTTCCTAATTAAGTCCAAAAATCGTATAGATAAGCCACTGGATGGCGAAACGTCTACAGTATAGATAACCAGAATGGTTGCACAGTGTCTTAATTTTTCCATCTTGTCGGTAAGTAATACCTGTCCTGCACAAATGTAGACTACCGTGAAGGTCGACTTTATTAATGAGATATTTTAGTGTGGATGAGAGAGTGGAGTTCCTGAGAAATGTTAAGTGAAGCTTTTGGGAATTTTGAGTCAACATAATTGCTTTGGGAAACAAATACCATTGTGGGAGACACTGTTGTGGAAGATGTAGGAAAGTACAAGATTCATTAAAGAACTTAGGCTAAAGAATTCCTTTATTTTTGGTTTATTGCCTCCGCAAAAGATATTAGATGATAGAGAGGGACGAGAAAAATACATGTGTCGTGGTTATCGTGTGTGGAATGTACTTGTGTACTTGGAAGTTTCAGTGTCTTTCATATAGGAAAATGATGTTTTTTAACAAAATAGAAAGCTGATAACTTTTTTGTAGCAGATTTCATGGTGGGAAGACAGAATGACACACGGACACACTTCTATACACGATAAAACATTCACAGGTACACTTATAAAGCTGCATTAGTGAAAACAAAACAAAAATCAACTTTAACACATAATGAAACTTAAATAGAAGTCCGAGATTATCACTAAGTAACCTCACCTTGGTGGCCGAGTTGGGAGCAGCTTGGTGTTGTCTGGCTGGTCTGCTGTTCAAGGCTGTCTTGGTGGTGTAATTACAGGACACAGTTCTCTGTGTGTCCCCTCCTGTAATTCCATCCACCTGGACAGTCTCAGCAGTAGACCAACTAGACAAGACCACGATACCATCCAACAAAGTTACTGGGGAGGGGCCAACACATACACAACACACACACATACACACACCCGTCCACCCAACCAACCGCCCACGCAACAACCCGCCCACCCACTCACCCAACAACCCACGCACCCACCCACCCAACAACCCAACCACCCGCCCACCTGGGAAAGTGAGGAAGGGAGTTCATCTGAGGGGACACAGGTGGACTTCTGGACACACGGAACTAGGGAAAGCACCAAAACAACCGGGAGTAGGAAATGTGGAAGGGTTGACATCCGGGGGCCCACGGATGGAGACCTGGAAACATAAACCACACCTGACTATGACCACACCCCACCATGATCACACACACACACCCGTCCATCCAACCCACCCACCCAACAACCCATCCAGCCACCCGCCCACCTGGGAAAGTGAGGAAGGGAGTTCATCTGAGGGGACACAGGTGGACTTCTGGACACACGGAACTAGGGAAAGCACCAAAACAACCGGGAGTGGGAAATGTGGAAGGGTTGACATCTGGGGGCCCACGGCTGGAGACCTGGAAACATAAACCACACCTGACTATGACCACACCACACCATGATCACACACACACCGCCCACCCCAAAAACCCACCCACCCAACCACCCACCTACACAACAAGCCACCCGCCCACCTGGGAAAGTGAGGAAGGGAGTTCATTTGAGGGGACACAGGTGGACTTCTGGACACACGGAACTAGGGAAAGCACCAAAATAACCGGAAACATAAATCACACGTGACTATGACCACACCTCACTATGACCTCACCTATGATCAGACCTGACTATGACCTCCACCTATGATCACATCTACGATCCATGATCCACACCTGGGAATTCATCTGAGGGGACACAGATGGACTTCTGGACACAGAACTACAGTACCAAAATAACCAGAAGTGGAAAATGTGGAAAGGTTGACATCCGGGGGCCCACGGATGGAGACCTTGAAACATAAACCACACCTGACCATGATCACACCTCACACACACACACCCGCCCATCCAACCACCCGGAAGCATAAACCATGAACCATAAACCACACCTGACTATTACCACACCTACCTATGACCACACCTCACCACGATCCACACGAAACTAAAGAAAGCACCAAAACAACTGGATGTACACAAACATCTAGTAACTCCAAACCCCAGGTCCTCACCATAAACAGTAAATTAGTTTATGGCGCATCAATGTTACAGACACTTGAAAAAACAATAAGTTGATTTAACCATATCTGGTTAGACACTGCGACTCATTTTTAATCAGAAGAGACATTCTCCAGTTATTTCAAACAAACACATCGTCACTAAAGTTGACTAGAAGAAGCATTTTCCAGTTATTGCACAGAATCCAAAATAATGCAACGTTTCCATCTATTTCATGCAATGCATCATTGAAGATTGGTGCAGTTAACAATTTTTATATTTAAAGCAGTGGAAATTTTAATTCTGTATGGAATGTGCGACTTCAGTGGCATTAATGGGTTATTTTCAAATTCGAAAAAAGCTAGGGGACAATAAGTCCAGTTACCTGGATCAAGAGCCCCTCACCAGCAAAATAATTTAATTAGTTGAAATAACAATGTAACAATCTTCTAAGTATGATAAACGATTATTTAAATTTTGAAAGTTAACTGAGGAACTTGTCTCCACCTATCACACAGAAAACAATCAAGGAATTGCTTATGTATCATTGTACATAGGGTGGGATGGGGAAGATACTAATTAAATAAGCAAGAGTGAATAAGAACATAACATAAAAAGGAGGAACACTGCAACAGGCCTACTGGCCTGTGCGAGGCAGGTCCAATTCTCCCACGAGCTTAAGCCAATGCCTTGACCTAGTGAGGAGCACGGCATCCGACCTAGTAGCACATTCTAGTCAGGTCCAACTCACACCCACCCACACCCACTCATGTATTTATCCAACCTATTTTTAAAACTACACAAGGGCTTAGCTTTATACGGTCTCG
>NC_069420.1:58928076-58952024 GCF_026875155.1 Cherax quadricarinatus
AACCCCCCAAATACCCTTCCCCTCCACTACGTTTTAAAATGCTTTTCCTCCCTCTATGTGTCCGAGGCACTCAGGAAATCTCCTCAGCCCTTGGAAATTAATTTTTGGGTATCCCGCATCCTCCTAATTTCCAAGTGCAGTTCTCAAATTTATATTCACAGCATATACGTCCTCAGACACGACATTCCACTGCTTCCAGCATTCTCCTTTTTGCTTCCATGGACAAAGTTCTTCACTCCACAGACCCCTCGGTGCACCACTTGCCTTTTTTCTCGTCAATTCTATATTCATATCTTTCATATACCATCGGCAGGCACGTCCACCTAAATATTTAAAAATTCACCTCCTTAAATACTACCTCCCTCCAATCTAATATCCAATCTTTTGTTGCTTAATTTTGTTTTGTTATCCTCATCACCTTACTCTTTCCTATGTTCACTTTCAATTTTCTTCTTTTTCATACCCTCCCAAACTCATCCACCAACATCTGCAACTTCTCTTCAGAATTTCCCAAAAGCAAAGTGTCATCAGCAAAGAGCAACTGTAAGAACTCCCACTTGGTGCTAAATTCTTTATCTTTAACCCAACACCTCTTTCCAACACCCGAGCATTCACTTCTCTTACAATTCTATCTATAATTAAAGTTCAGTCAAACGAGCTCCCCATTAACTTTTACACATGGCACCCGAAACTTACCTACCACACCCTCTTTAAATGTTTCTCCTACTTTAGCGATTAAGTCCCCTACCACAATTAATCTCTCACTTGGTTCAAAAGTCGCTACACACTCACTTAACATCTCCCAAAATCTCTCTCTCTCCTCTACACTCCTCTCTTCTCCAGGACCATACACACTTATTATGACCCCCTTTCGCATCTGACCCTTATTTTAATCCACATAATACTTTTATTTATACATTAATGTTCCCTCTTCTCCTTCCATAACTGATCCTTCAACATTATTGCTACCCCTTCCTTAGCTCTAACTTTCTCAGATACTCCTGACTTAATCCCATTTAGCTCTGCCCACTGAAACTCCCCTACCCCGTTCAGCTTTGTTTCGCTTAGAGCTAGGACATCCAAATTCTTTCCATTCATAACATTAGCAACCATCTCTTTTTTATCATCCACACGACATCCACGCACATTCAAGCATCCTAGTTTTATAAAAACTTTCTTCTTCACATTTTTAGTATTTTCTACAGGAGAAGGGGTAACTAGCCCATTGCTCCCAGCATTTTAGTCGCTTCAAACGACACGCATGGCTTACGAAGGAAAGATATTTTTCCACTTCCCCATGGAGAATAAAGGAAATAAGGAAGAACAAGAGCTATTAAGAAGAAAGAAGAAAAAAACTATACACAAATAACCCGCACATAAAAGAGAGAAGCTTACGACGACGTTTTGGTCCGACTTGGACCATTGACAAAGTCACATGGTCCAAGTCGGACCGAAACGTCGTCGTAAGCTTCTCTCTTTTATGTGCGGGTTATTTGTGTATCGTTCAAGTCACGGTATTGTGCCTTTTTGTTATTTAAGAAAAAAACTAGATGTGCATATGCATATATATACATGTGCATGCCTGTGTAGTGTGACATAAGTGTAAGTAAAAGTAGCAAGATATACCTGTTATCCAGCGTGTTTATGAGACAGAAAAAAAGGACACCAGTAATCCCTCCATCACGTAAAACAGTTACAGGTTTCTGTTTCACACTCTTGGCAAGACGGTATGTATATCTATCTATCTATATATATCTCTCTATATATATTTATATATATATATATATATATATATATATATATATATATATATATATTATATATATATATTTATATATATATATATATATATATATATATATATTTTATATATATAAAATTATATATATTTATATATAAACATATTATAATATATACTATTTATATATATATATAATTATATATATATATTTATATATATATATATATATATATATATATATATATATATATATATATATATATATATTATATATATATATATATATAATATATATATATATTATATATTTAACAAGTCGGCCGTCTCCCACCGAGGCAGGGTGACCCAAAAACAAAATACTTTCATCACCATTCAACACTTTCACCTTACTCACACATAATCACTGTTTTTGCAGAGGTGCTCAGAATACAACAGTTTAGATAAGTATGGGCGTGTAGCCGAAGCTACAGACTTGTTTTCAAAGTTATTTACAAACATTGTCTCTACGTCACCTCCCTATGCGGCTTCGGTGGCGTAACGTTGCGACAGTGAAGATACCCAACTGCTGCAAAAGTATCTTACCTTTCATCTTCGTGTGTATTGTCTATATTTATATTGTATTTCATTTATTAGCAATATTCCAAGAAATCAAACATATAAAGCGTGAACAGCAAATGGATAGTTACGATGAGATGGTGAAAATATACATCATAATATTCTCGTTTTTCCGGGTTATGAATATTTCCTGCTGCATGTACGTCCTCTGTCAGGTAATCTTGGCCAAGTTTTTCATCAGTCAAGATAGTGATGATCGCCCGATATTGAGGCATTTAAGTGAATTGGTAACACATGATATACAAATACTGACCTGCTCTGAGTGTAGTGGGAGGAGCTAGGACCACGCCCGAGGGATTGGCAGCTCGGCACTGGTAAACAGAGGCATGCACGTCCTGACGGTAGTCAGTGCCACTGAACGGCCAAATCATCAGTGAACCGTTAGTCAACACCTGCCAGGAAGAACAACAGGGTTTTCATCAGGTCAGCCAAAGTCATTATCATAGATGCATGAAATCACAGATCATGTAAAAACTGTTGTAAATATGAGGAAAACTAAAACCCTGGGAGTCATTCAGCGAGTTGAAAATGGGAGACAATCATGCTTAATTCGCAGATGGTGAGTGTATTTAGAGACCTCAGGATCAACAGGCCTTCTCCAGCATCAAGTCAGCCTCATTGACGAGTTTATGTTGAAAGTAACACTATTAAAGTGCTAGAAAAGAACTGAAAAAATGTCAAAGAATGCAAAATAATGTTCATTATATCCACTTTATGAATAGCGAGTTCTGTCTGAAGACCTTCGCAGGAATCCTCACCAGCCCAGGTTATGTTGCAGAATCTGTGGACGCGAGCAGTTGATCACTGCCTGACCACTTAAAATGGCAATAGCAGTGGTCGCAAGTGTTTACTCATGAAAAAAAAGTGTGTAATTCATATTCTCTTATATATATATATATATTATTATATATATATATATATATATATATATATATATATATATATATAATAATAAAATAAATATATATACTTATAATATATTTTAATAATATATATATAAATATATATATATATATATAATATATAAATATTTATATATATAAATATATATATTATTTGTCGTGCCGAATATTGTAAACTGGTCAATTTAGCAAGAACTCATTTAAAATTAAGACCTTTCTAAAATTTTCTCTTTTTACGTTTAAAGTATATATTTTTCCCATTAATGTTGATGTAAAAATTTATAATTTTGCACCAAAAGAACTTAGAAAACTTACCTAACCTTATTATAACAAAAACAATTTATTTTAGCCTACCCAACTAAATATATTTTAGATTTGTTTACAATAATTAAAAAACTAAACAAACACAGTGAAATATATTTTTTTTTTCGTTAGGTTCAGAATGATTTTAGCGAAATTATTGCATACACCCAAAATTTTTACTTGTCCTATTTTGGCAAGATAACGTTGCTATTTAAGCCAAGATCGCAAGTTCTGCCTATTCGGCACGACATATATTTTTTTTATTTTATATATATATTATATATAATTTTTATAATATTATTATATATATATATATATATAATATATATTTTTATATATATATATTTTTAATATATATAATAATATATATAAAGAAGAGAGAGAGGGGAGAGGAGAGTTTTCTGGCACTCTGCCACACCAAATACTCTGGTGTCACTGTTATTGGCTATGGTAACGACTGGTGTGAGGTTTACAAGAAGAGAATTGGTTTTTAATACTTGACGTGCTGTTGGAGTGTGAGCAAAGTAACATTTATGAAGGGGTTCAGGGAAACCGGCAGGCCGGACTTGAGTCCTGGAGATGGGAAGTACAGTGCCTGCACTCTGAAGGAGGGGTGTTAATGTTGCAGTTTAAAAACTGTAGTGTAAAGCACCCTTCTGGCAAGACAGTGATGGAGTGAATGATGGTGAAAATTTTTCTTTTTCGGGCCACCCTGCCTTGGTGGGAATCGGCCAGTGTGATAATAAAAAAAAAATAATAATTGTTTTTTATGTATACTGCGTTCACTGACTACAGTTTTTTTTTTGTTTTCCATTTCCACAAACTACACTTTTTGCATTTCCATAAGATTTGTACACATTTTCGTATTTACATAAAAATGTTCTCTATTGTATCACTAGACTATATGTAAGGTAGACTTGTAGTTTGTAGAAAATTATTAAGACCAAACTGACATTCGTCGTAGAATTTTGGCGACTGCTGGTAGTACAAAACAAATTCTGGCCACAAAATAGAGCGAAACACCAACGTCAAAGACCTGGGAGTGATTATGTCGGAGGATCTCACCTTCAAGGACCATAACATTGTATCAATCGCATCTGCTAGAAAAATGACAGGATGGATAATGAGAACCTTCAAAACTAGGGAGGCCAAGCCCATGATGACACTCTTCAGGTCACTTGTTCTATCTAGGCTGGAATATTGCTGCACTCTAACAGCACCTTTCAAGGCAGGTGAAATTGCCGACCTAGAAAATGTACAGAGAACTTTCACGGCGCGCATAAAAGGAGATAAAAACCCTCAATTACTGGGAGCGCTTGAGGTTTCAAACCTGTATTCCCCGGAAACCCAGGAGGGAAGAAACCCTTTATTTTTTAAAACACCTGGAAATCCTGAGGGACTATTTCCGAAAATTGCACACGAAAATCCCTCACTAAAGAAAGCAAAAGACTTGGCAGACGATGCACCATCCCCCCAAATGAAAAAACAGGGGTGTCCCTAGCACTTAAAGACCAAAATAAGTGTCAGGGGGCCCCAGAAATGTTCAACCCCCCCCAGCAAAACATAAGGGGGGTTACCAAAAGACCCCGGGAGTCTTCAACTTTGGGACTGGAAAACACCTAAAGTCAGTTTTTTGATCAGCCGGCTGTGGCTCGTAAAGTTGGGGTTTTTTGTGCACCCCGCAGCAACAGCCGGGTTTATTTGGGCTTTATCCACCAGGAAAGGGCCCGGGGGCAAAGGGGGCCGGGGGGCCCCGGGGGCGTTTTAAACCCCCCAAAATCTCTTTCCCGGGAAAACCCCCCAGGTAAGTTGTTTTCAAAAAACGCGTGTTTTGCAAAACTTTTCACTTCCCTCTTTAACAAACCCCAAAGTTATTTTGGATCTTGTCTAAAAACCCGCGTAACCACTGTAATAAACACAAAATCCCAAAGTATTTTCAACCACTTAACAGGGGGGTCTTTTTTTCCTCTCACACAGCACTTTTCCAAAGGGCAATGAGCTCCCTCGGAAGTAAGGGGGGCAAATATGTTTGTATGAAAATTTTTTTTTGTTATTTCCCAAAATCAAATTCAAAGCGCTGGGGAAAAATTTTCTTTATAAGCTCAAGACGCCTTTCTATGATTATAGCACGAAAAAACTAAGATAATCCAGAAAACAATGAAGCACGCGGGAGGTGGAGGAGGGGGAGGGGGTGAACGACCGTGACACACTGTTTATAAATATATATACCAGTGTATCAACCAATGTGATGATTGGTTGAGGTGTGTCGATTATGATCCCCTCAGATTCATATGCCTCATGTCTGTGTGACTGGGAATCCAGTTGAAAACAGGTTACCAATGACGGCAGGACACGGCGTGGCAGATCCTTATACATCATTACATGATACGTTACCAGAGCAAGTGTCAGTATTATTCCAACCATCAATCACTCCGCAGTAAACCGAAACACCCCTCCATTCTCATCTCTCTCCTCTCTCTCTCTCCTTCCTCCTCTCTCTCTCTCTCTCTCTCCTCTCTCTCTCTCTCTCTCTCTCTCTCTCTCCTCTCTCTCTCTTCCCCTCTCTATCTCTCTCTCTCTCTCTCTCTCTCTCTCTCTCTCTCTCTCTCTCTCTCTCTCTCTCTCTCTCTCTCTCTCTCTCTCTCTCTCTCTCTCTCTCTCTCTCTTCTCTCTCTCTCTCCTCTCTCTCTCTCTCTCTACTCTCTCTCTCTTCTCTCTCTCTCTCTCTCTCTCTCCCTCTCTCTCTCTCTCTCTCTCTCTCTCTCTCTCTCTCTCTCTCCCTTCTCTCCTCTCTCTCTCTCTCTTCTCTCTCTCCCCCACCCTCTCTCTCCTCTCTTCTCTCCTCTCTCTTCTCTCTCTCTCTCTCTCTCTCTCTCTCTCTCTCTCTCACTCACTCACCTCCCTCACTCCGGGGATGTTGGTGACTGGGGAATGGTCAAGATTGAGCCAAGTGATCATGGGCGGTGGATCACCCCTGGCTAAGCACCCAAGTACAGCCCCGGAAGTGTTAGTGAAGGTTACTAAGACGGGAGGCGGCTCCACCAGCCTGGGACCAGCGGGGGTGATGCCTCCGGTACCTCCGCCTATCACCGCCAACCCTGCAACGTAAGAAATCTGAGGTTACTGAGTTTATTGGGAAAGAATAGTGGGTGAGAATGGGAAAAGGGTATTTTGAAAGTTTGATAGTATGGTTAGGCGAGTTTTTAAGTGAGGAGAAGAAAAAAGTCTTAAGGGAATAGAAAACAAAGGAATAAAAAAAGGGCAAAAAAAGATGAGCTGGGAATAGTGACCTGCCTAGTATGGGCCAACAGGCCTCCTGCAGTGTTCCTCCTTTCTTATGTTCTTACGTTAACAGTGGAGTAACTTAAATGCACAGGAAAATTACTACTGTAACATGCAAGGACTGCATACTAACACATAAATATTAGTGTTTGTGTATTGCCTGTTGATTATACCAAGGAATGAATATGTCAAGATTGTGATTGATCGAGTGACGGAAAACACAAAAAATAAATAATGAAGAACTGTCTAGAAAAGTACCTCATAATAACAATAGAACAACACAAAACTGTACAGTACAGTAACACACAAGAACAAAACTGTAACACATAAGAAAAATACAGTAACATACAGCAGAACAGTACAGCAGTACATAAATATCACACAAGAACATACAAGAACAATACAATAAAATAAGGGAAGAGTAGAGCAAGATAACAGTAATACATAAAACAGCAATATTGAAGACATTAAGACAGAGTTGTACTGGCCAGGTTGTAACATCAACATCAACAATCACTTTTGTCGAGAGGTTGACTCTCCCAGTTTGTACATCTTATTTTCTTTATTTTTTTTATTGTGTTTGTGAATATTTTTCTCAATATAGTGAAGTTGAGAGAAGTGAAGACGGGAAAAATTAAAAATTATGTAATAATTCACAAGAATGTTTTCTTGCCTACCCCAACAAGATTCTCTAACTGTTCTTCCTTATTTTTATATTTATCATTAAGGGATACTAAAAATACTAGAAACAGCATTCTACACCCGATTATTCAGAATTCTTTTAAAATATAAATTTAAAAAATTTTTAAATACAAAACGGAAATCACATTTCACTACACTCCCTTAAAACACTGTAAAATCACAGTCATTACTCTAAATCACAAAACATTACGCAAATCACAAAAAAAACGCAAACCATAGATCATAACATTGTTATCAAGTAGGGGGTAAATTTTTTTCGAATTTTTTAATAGTCTGGTGAAACCCCAGGGCCCCAACTTACACCTAATAACTATAGAGCAGATACCTTATAAGAGATTGGTCTGATATGTCTGTGTGAGAAAGACCATATGTGCTAAATGTTTGCACACATTTATGACACAGGGGGTTTGGGTATTAAATATTTTAAATGTGCTTGGGGGAAATTGTTTTATATATATTCAGAGGTCTGGGCTAGACGGGGGCCCCGGGGCGTTGCCCCCGAAATTCTCCCAGTAATTTTTCCACAGTGGGAAAAGAGAATTGTGTGGTTTGGTGTGTGGTACTCACCTATTTTTACTCACCTAGTTGAGGGGTTGCGGGGGCGATTTTCCCAGCCCTGGCCCCGCCCTCACTGACGCTACAGGTCACTCTCCCGACCCCTGAGCTTTTTCAACCTCTGCTTAAAGCAGTATGGATCCTCCTCCATACACGCTTCCCAAACTATTCCCCTTACTGACTACTCTGGGCAAGAAATACTCCTAACATCCCCGTGTTTATCTTGTCTTCAGCTTCCAACGTGCCCCTTGTTACGGGTTTTCCAACTCTGGAAATCCTGCTTTGTCCCCTTGCAATTCCTCTCAGTATTTGTATGCTTTTCATTCCCCCCATCTCTCCTGTCCCCATTCGTCGGTTTATTTCCCTTTAACCCCCTCCTCTAGGGCATACCTCTTACTCTGGGGGTAGTCTTTTTGCAAAACCCTTTTCACTTTCTCAGTTTTTTTTCACGTGCTTGGCAGGGTGGTTCCAAACGGTGCCACATACTCTAAATGGGCCTAAAAAACAGGGTGTACAGGTCCTGAATGATTTCCTTTTTAAGAGTGGGAATGCTGTTCTGGGGTTTTTCTAGGCGCCCTATGCTGCACAGTTTTTGGTTGATTGCCCTTCAGGAGATGTCCGGGTGTTATACTCACCCCCAAGATCTTTTTCCTTGAGTGAGGTTTGTAGTCTCTGACCCCCTAGACTGTACTCCGTCTGCGGCCTTCTTTGCCCTTCCCCAATCTTCATGACTTTGCACTTGGTGGGATCGAACTCCAGGAGCCAATTGCTGGCCCAGGTCTGCAGCCTTCCAGATCCCTTTGTAGTTCGGGCCTGGTCTTCGATCGAGTGAATCTTCTCATCAACTTTACGTCATCTGCAAACAGGGACACCTCAGAGTCTATTCCATCCGTCATGTCGTTCACAAATACCAGAAACAGCACTGGTCCTAGGACTGACCCCTGCGGGGCCCCGCTGGGCACAGGTGCCCACTCTGACACCTCGCCACGTACCATGACTCGCTGCTGTCTTCCTGACAAGTATTCCCTGATCCATTGTAGTGCCTTCCTGTTATCCCTGTTTGGTCCTCCATTTTTGCACCAATCTCTTGTGTGGAACTGTGTGTGTGTGTGTGTGTGTGTGTGTGTGTGTGTGTGTGTGTGTTGTGTGTGTGTGTTTGTGTGTGGGTTTTGTTTTGTGTGTGTGTGTGTGTGTGTGTGTACTTTGTGTACTTTGTGTACTTTGTGTACTTGCGTGTTTACTTGTGACATTTCAGTGACTTGCATATATTAAAAAGACGAACTGCCACAAAAAAGGAAACTGATGACATTTTTGTAGCAGATTTCTTGGTGGGAAGACAGTCACATACGGACACAAAAATAAACAATAATTGTAAAAAAAAACAAAAATAATGAACCACTTTTGTCCCAGTGTTTGTTTCTGGGACAGTTTACAACGCTGGAACAGTCTTATCTACAACTGCAAATATTGTTTAAGTGGGAGACACTGTTGTGAAGATGGGAGGAAAGTACAGGATTCAAAAAAGAACTTATCCACACACACACACACACACACACACACAACCCCACCCCACACACACACACACACACACAACACACACACACAACACACACACACACACATATATATAAATTAAATATATATATATAAATATAATATATATAAAATATAAAATATATATATATATATACATACATATATATATATATATATTATATATATAATATATATATATATATATATAAAATATATATTATATATATAATATTATATATACAAATGTGTGTGTGTGTGTGTGTGTTGGGGTGGTGTGGTGGGTGTGTGTGTGTGTGTGTGGGGTATGTGTGTGTGTGGGTGGTGTGGGGTTGTGTTGGTGTGTTGTGTGTGCGCGCCTTGTTATTGCATTCAATTAGTGAAAAGGGATGGTTTTTTTTATATGTTTGGTTCGTGCAGTTGCGTTTTTTTGGCGGTAGAAAATGGTGACCACGCAGCTGCCCCGCACAATAGCAAAGAGCGTGAAAATAAAGGGTGTTAAGTTTTTTTTAGGTACAGTAAACATAAAAAATTACACAAAGATCAGCAAGTAACAATGCGTAAATTACCCCGGTAACCCAAAAATCAGACAAGGATTATTTCCCAAAGTTCGCGGCGCTTGTAACCATCGCGTCTTCCAGAAAATAGGTAAATAACCAAAAAAGAAAAAAGAATTCAACACTTATACATTCTCGTGGAGGTGGGCAAACACACTAACAAACGAGCACTCATAAACATACACAAAAACATTCACAAACACACTTAAATTGCCAATTAAGTAAAAAATCTTATATTTAATGCAGAAAAATTGTATAATATAAACAGAACTTCCAAAATTTCACTGAGTGGCCAGGCCTTGGTGGCCGAACTGGACGGTAGCTTGGCTGCGTCTAGCTGATCTACGGTCCAGGCTGTCTTGGTGATGTAATTACAGGAAGCAGTTATCTGTGTGTCCCCTCCTGTAATTCCACCCACCTGGACAGTCTCTACCGTAGACCAGCTAAACAAGGCCTCGTTCTCATCTGGCTAGATCACGGAGGGTGGCTGAGCTGACTTCGGGATACATAACCTGGGGAAGGCTGAGACTGGAAGATATCCTAAGTGAAGTGAGGAAGGGGAGACATCCGGGGCCCCACGGATGGATTCCTGGACACATGGACCTGGGAAAGGCAAGGATACCTTGGGGAAGTGGGGAAGGGGGAATATCTGAGGCGGACAGATGGACTCCTGGACTCCTGGACCTGGGAAACAAGGAGATACTGGTTGCTAAGGCAGACCTTGGGAAAGTGTGGAAGGGAGAACATCTGAGGGGACACGGATGGACTCCTGGACACATGGACCTGGGAAAGGCGAGAGCACCTTGGGGAAGTGGGGAAGGGAGGGGGAATATCTGAGGCGGACTCCTGGGAAAGAAGGAGATACTGGTTGCTAAGGCAGACCCTGGGAAAGTGGCGAAGGGAGAACATCTGAGGGGACACGGACATCTATGTGTGCAAGGCTGGGGTGTGGGGGAAGTGGGGAAGGGGGAGCACCTGGCCTTCACACAGGTGGACTCCTGGAACCACGGACCCGGGGAGGGTGCAAGGTTGGGGTGTCGGGAGTGGGGAAGGGGGAAGCCCCTTTGGCCTTCACACAGGGGGGACTCCGGGAACCCCGGACCGGGGGGGGGCCCGGGTTTTGGGGTGTGGCGGAAGGGGGGGGAAGGGGGACACCGGGCCCTTCCCCACGGTGGGATTTCCTTTGGAACCAGGACCCGGGGGGGTGAAAGGGTTGGGGGTGGGGGAAAGGGTGGGGAAGGGGAAACCACCTGGCCTTCACACAGGGGGGACCCCGGGCCCCACGGCCCCGGGGGGGGTGCACCCCCGGCCCCTGGGGAAAGGGAGAGCACCTTGGGGAAGGGGGGGAAAAGGGGGGGGGAATATCTGAGAAAATTTTGGGGAAAAGGAAAACGGGTTTGCTAGGCAGCCCCTTTGGGAAAGTGGGGAAGGGAGAACATCTGAGGGGACACGGACGGACTGGGGGGAAACATGGACCGGGGGAAAGGGGGAGCCCCCCCTTTGGGGGAAGGGGGGAAGGGGGGGGGAATATCTGAGGGGGACTCCTGGGAAAAAGAAGGAATACGGTTTGCAAGGCAGCCCCGGGGAAAGGGGGGGAAGGGGGCGAAAAATCTGAGGGGACACGGAGGGGACTCCTGACACATGGACCTGGGAAAGGCGAGAGCCCCTTTGGGGAAAGAGGGAAGGGGGGGGTTTCTGAGGCGGACCCCGGGGAAAAGAAAGGGATACGGGTTTTGCTAAGGCGGGCCCCAGGGAAAGGGGGGAAAGGGGGAAAAACTAAGGGGAAAATTTTTTTTTGGATGGGTTTCCCGGACACATGGCCCTGGGAAAGGCGAGACCACCTTGGGGGTTGGGGAAGGGGGGGGGAGGAATACTGGGGGCGGATCCGGGAAAAAGGAATAGGTTGCAAGGCAAAACCCTGTGGAAAGGGGGAGGGAGAACATTTGAGGGGGGAAAAGGATGGACTCCGGGGAAAATGGCCCGGGAAAGGGAGAACACCTTGGGGAAGGGAAAAAGGGGAGGGGGGGGAATATTGAGGCGGCCCCTCCTGGGAAAGAAGGAGACATGGTTGCAAAAGGGGGCCCTTTGGGGAAAGGGGGGAAAGGGGGGGAAAAACTGAGGGGAACCGGTGGACTCCTGGACACATGGGCCGGGGAAAAGGCGAGAGCCCCTTGCGGAAGTGGGGAAGGGGGGGGGGAGGAATATCTGAACGGTTTCCGGGGAAAAAGAAGGGTAGGGTTTTCCCAAGGCAGCCCCCGGGGGGGAAAGGGGGGAAAGGGGAGAACATCTGAGGGGACACGGATGGACCCCCTAGACCCTGGACCTGGGAAAGGCGAGGGGGCCCCTTTAAAGGAAGGGGGGAAAAGGGAAGGGGGGGGGAAAAAATCTGGGGCGGACTTTTGGGAAAAAAGGGGGAAATACTGGTTGCTAAGGCAGACCCTGGGAAAGTGGGGGAAGGGAGAAAAACTGAGGGGACACGGAGGGGACTCCTGGCCCACATGGCCCGGGGGAAAGGCGAGAACAACCCTTGGGGAATTTGGGGAAAGGGGGGGGGGAATATCTGGGGCGGCCCCTCCGGGGAAAGAAGGAGAAAAGGTTTGCAAAGGCGACCCGGGAAAAGGGGGGGGAAAAAGGGGAAAAACTTTCGGAGGGGCCCCAGGGGAAGGACTCCGGACACATGGACCAAAAAAAGGCCCGAAGCCCCTTTTAAGGAAGGGGGGAAAAGGGGAAGGGGGGGGGGGAAATATCTTGAGGCGGCTTTTGGGAAAGAAGGGGTTTACTGGTTGTAAGGCAGACCCTGGGAAAGTGGGGGGGAAAACCATCTGGGGGGGACACGGTGGACTCCGGGACACCGGACCGGGGGAAAGGCGAGAGTCCCTTTGGGGGGAAGTGGGGAAGGGGGGGGGGGAAATATCTGAGGCGGCCTCTGGGAAAGGGATGGAGATACTGGTTGCAAAGGGCCCGGCCCCTTTGGGGGGAAATTTGGGGGGGGGAGAACATCTGGGGGGGACAGGGGAGGGACCCTGGACCCTTTAAACCGGGAAAAGGCGGGGGAGCCCCTTAAGGAAGTGGGGAAGGGCGGGGGGGGAAAATTGAGGCGGACCCCTTGGGAAAGAAGGAGATACGGTTGCAAAGGGGCCCCAAGACCCCCTGGGGAAAGTGGGGAATTTTGAGAACATCTGAGGGGCAGGGAAAGGGACCCCGGACACAGGGAAACCCGGGAAAGGGGGCCCCGAGAGTACCCTTGGGGAAAGGGGGAAAGGGGGGGGGGGGGTAGGAAAAACTGGGCGGACTCCTTGGAAAAAAAGGAGTTCCTGGTTGCTATGGCACACCCTGGGAAAGGGGGGGAAGGGAGAACATCTGGGGGGGGCCCAGGGAGGACTCCGGGACACATGGACCGGGGAAAGGCGGAGCCCCGGGGGGAAAAGGTGGGGGAAGGGGGGGGGGAAAAACTGAGGCGGACTCCTGGGAAAAAAAGGGGAGATACCGGGCAAAGGGGGACCCGGGGAAAGGGGGGATGGGGGAAACTCGAGGGGACACGGATGGACCCTGGACCCCTGGACCGGGAAAGGCGGAACACCTTGGGAATGGGGGAAAAAGGGGGGGGAAAACTGAGGGGGGACTCCTGGAAAGAAGGGGGGGGTTTGGGGTTGCAAAGGCAGCCCCTGGGAAAAGTGGGGAAGGGGGGAACATCGAGGGGACACGGAGGACCCCGGCCACATGGCCCCTGGAAAGGCAAAGAGCCCCTTTGGGGGGGAAGTGGGGAAAGGGGGGGGGGGGGAAATCGAGGTGGACCCCCTTTAAAAAAAAAAAGGAGAAAACTGGTTGTTAGGCAGACCCGGGGAAAGGGGGGAAGGGAGAAAAAATCAAAAGGGGACACGGAGGGACTCCTGGGCCCCTTTGGCCCGGGGAAAAAAGGCGAGATCCCCTTTGGGGGAAGGGGGGAAAGGGGGGGGGGGGGAAATATCTGGGCCCGACTCCGGGGAAAGAAGGAGATATTTTGGGTTGCTAAGGGGGCAGCCCCGGGGGAAAGTGGGGAAGGGGAAAAACATCGAGGGGAAAAAGGGAAGGGACCTGGCACAAAGGACCGGGGGAAAGGGCGAGACCCAACCTTGGGGAAGGGGGGAAGGGGGGGGGATATCTGAGGGGGGGACTCCTGGGAAAAAAGGGGAAATACGGGTTCAAAGGCAGCCCGGGGAAAGTGGGGAAGGGGAAATCAAAAGGAAAATGGATGGGCTCCGGGAACATGGACCGGGGAAAGGCGAGGGGGCCCCTTTGGGGGAAAAGGGGGAAAAGGGGGGGGGGGGGGGAATAACTGAGGCGGACCCGGGGAAAAAAGGAAACTGGTTGCAAAGGCAGCCCCGGGAAAGGGGGGAAAGGGGAGAACATCTGGGGGGCCCACATGGACCCCGGGGCCCCTGGACCTGGGAAAGGGGGAAAAACCCCTTTTGGGGAATGGGGAAAGGGGGGGGGTTTATCTGAGGCGGGACTCCTGGGGGGAAGGAGGTACGGGTTTGCAAAGGGCCCAGACCCGGGAAAAAAAAAAAAAAAAAAAAGGGGGAAAGGGGAAAGGAAACCATCTGGGGGGGAAGGGGAAAGGGCCCCCCCGGCCACATTGGACCTGGGAAAGGCGAGGCACCTTGGGGAAGTGGGGAAAGGGGGGGGGGGGGAATATCTGAGGGGACCCCTTTAAAAAGAAGGAGATCCTGGGGGCTAAGGCAGACCCGGGGGAAAATGGGGAAGGGAAACATCTTGAGGGGACAGGGAGGGAAACCCGGGGACACATGGACCTGGGAAAGGCAGATCCCCCGGGGGGAAGTGGGGAAAAGGGGGGGGGGGGAAATATTTTGGGCGGACTCCGGGGAAAAAAGAAGGAGATACTGGTTCTAAGGGGACCCGGGAAAGTGGGGGGGGAAAGAACATCTGGGGGGGACGGGGAAAGGGGATTTCCTGGACACATGGACCGGGAAAAGGCGAATCACCTTGGGGGAAGTGGGGAAAGGGGGGGGGGGGAATATCTGAGGCGGACTCCGGGGAAAGAAGGAGATACGGGTTTTGCTAAGTTCAGAACCCTGGGAAAGGGGGGAAAGGGGGAGAACATTGGGGGGCCCACGGAGGGAAAATCCTGGAAACAGGGACCTGGAAAGGCCCGAGAGCACCTTGGGAAGGGGGGAAAAAGGGGTGGGGGGAATATTGGGGGCGGATCCGGGAAAAAGGGAAGGGAGAAAACGGGTTGCAAAGGGCCCAGCCCCGGGGAAAAAGTGGTGAAGGGAGAACAACTGGGGGGAAAAAGGGGGAGGGGACCCCCTGGACACATGAACCTGGGAAAGGAACATGGATTTGGGGTGCAACCCCTCCCCCCCCCTTATCATTCTATCTTTCCTCAGGATCTGATATCCCGTTGGGGAAGATTGTGCCCTTTTTTGTCTCAGCAAAATTTTTTTTTGTGACTGTATGATAAACAAAGGAATTTTCACTGATTTTTTCGTTCCACCCTCATTTTTTATTCGTTATTCCATCCGGTTTGTGTACCAAACTTTTATTTCTTTTCATCATTGTGGCATGCAAGAATATTGGGGTTTGGGGGGGGGGGCGAGAGCCTTGGGGGGGGCCTAAAGGGGCTGTGGTGTAGGGGGGTTTGTGATGAAAGGGGGGGGGGTCAGAATGCCCATAAATGAAAAGGGGGAAATGGAAAATTTTTAAAACGCGGGGATGCCAAGCCCAAAGATTTATCCTTTTTCCCAAAATCCCTTGTTTTTCTCTAGGCCCGGAAAAACTGCTGACCCTTAAGTCTCCATTCAAAGGAGGGGAAACCGCAGATTTTAAAAGAGTGTACCCGAGAAACCTTTTCGGGGCGTATAAGTTTCTGTCAAGCACCTTAACTACTGGGGAAGGCTTTGGAAAACACTTGACTTGTACTCGTTGGAACGCAGGAGGAGAGATATATCAAAAATTTTGCACACAGGGAAAACACTCCCCCACGAAAGTAAAAGAAAGGGCAGGCGAAGCAAAATGCCCCCAATAAAAAAGTAGGGGGCCCCCATTTTGGGACACTAAGGGAAAAAACCATAAATTTTCCGGGGGCCCAAAAATGTTTAAAAAGCCCTCCCCATCAAGCATTTTAAAGGGGGAAATTTCCCAAAAAACCCCCGGGTACCTTCAAAGAGGAAATGGAAAGATACCTAAAATCAGTGCCCGGGTCAGCCGGGGCTTGTCTTTCGTACGTTGGAAATGCGTGCGGCCACCCGGGAAACAGCCTTTTGATCAGGCCCCGATCCCTTTGGGAAAGGGGGTGGTCATGGCCGGGCCCCGGGGGGGTTGATCCCCCGGAAAAAAACCCCAGGTAACCCCAGGTAAAGGGGGCAAACTGTTGGGGTGAGGTTTTGGGATATGGGGGTGGTTGGGAGAGGGAACAGTGAGTTGGGGGTTGAAAAAGGGGGCTCAGTTTCTTTGGGAAAAAGTCGCGGTTGGGGTCTTTTTTTGGGAGATTCTGTGGGGTGTGTTTGGGCCCCTTTCCCCCTGTGTCTGGGTCCTGCTCATCTTTTGTCAAGCCTCTCGTTCCTCCTTTCGTCTCTGTACCCTCTCTTTCCCGGGAGTCCTTTTTTCTTGTGTTTTTGTCGCGGGCGAGGTAAAACTCTCTGGGACCCCCTTTTTGTCCCTCAGTCTTGCTTTCTCTTGCAGAATCCTGGTTCGAACTGATTCTTCCTTGAAAATTACTTTGAAAGGCCGTATCCTTCCACTCGCAAACCACCCAATTCTCTGAAAATTTGTCACCTGGGTCATATCGCCCCACCTATTGTTTTCATGATGCTTTCAATCATTTTTTTCTCCTCCTGTTTTATTTCTTCAAAGTTGTCCCCCTTGGCTTCTTGGAGCCCGTACACAAAAACTGACCTCGCCCTTTCCTCCTCCCACTGAGTCTCCATCTGCTTCCTCTGAGGCATTTTATTTCCTTCCATTGACATGTTCTTGCCTTCAGCCCCTGTCATTATCTGAAACTTCTATTCTCAGTGAACTGTCTTTCATGACCAGCTGTCCCTTGCTACTGCAGTTGGCTGTTAGAATCTCTGCATATGCATACCTGTGTGTGTGTGGTGTGTGTGTGTGTGGTTGTGTGTGTGTGTGTGGTGTGTGTGTGTGTGTGTGTATGTGTGTGTGTGTGTGTGTGTGTGTGTGTGTGTGTGTGTACGTGTATGTGTGTGTGTGTGTGTGTGTGTGTGTGTGTGTGTGTGTGTGTGTGTGTGTGTGTGTGTTGGGACGAGAAACTAGCCTTTGATCCTGCCAATTTAACTCACCTTGACTGACATTCACGGAACCTCTCACGGGCCCTACCGTACCTGATCTTCAAGTTGTGTATGAAGTCTGCCGCCGCCCCCTCCTCCTCTTGTAGTGCATGAATCATGTTAGGACGGCACGGACAAGAGGTTAGCACACTGGCCTGCGACTTTAAAGACTCGCCGGTCACAGGTTTGAGTCTTACCCGTGATTTGTATGTATGTGTGTGTGTAAAAAATAATTATTTACAGATCAGTAGTTTAGACTGACAGTTTTAATATCCTCCTCATACCTATCCAATTGGTGACAGTCAGTAAAGATTATAGATCAGTAATATAAAATTAAAACCTAAATAATATTTACCCGTTAATTATAATTATGTTACGGAGAAAAAATTATATTATATATAGAATAAGCGTTCGAAATATTAGTGATATTAGTTAGGCCTCTGTTATGAAAATTAAGAAATTTATGTTTAACTCTACGGAGGTTACAACCCAGGTTTGACTGTCTTCCATCAAAACTGAGAGCACTGTGCTACCAGTGAAGTGATTACCACTGTTACTGTCACTGTCAGCACCACTGAGAGCACTATGCTACCATTGATGTGTTATTACCAGTGATGTGGTAATAGTTACTGTCAGCAACACTGAGAGCACTGTGCTACCAGTGAAGTATTTACCACTGTTCGTTATTGTCACTGCTAGCTCCACTAAGAGCACAGTGTTTCCAGTGATGTATTTGCAACTGTTATAGTCACTGTCAGCACTACTGAGAGCACTGCGCCACCACGGATTTTTCTACCCTTGCTATTACCCTCTTTACCACTGCTCTTATTTTGACTTCAAACATTCGCGGGGAATGACTCACTCACTCATCCAGAAGAAGCACTCATTCTCCTGTATTTAAATATTGAGCATTAGCAGTGTTACCACAAATTTCTGTCTCTCTGCCTGTCTGTCTGTCTGTCTGTCTCTTTGTCTCTCTCTCTCTCTCTCTCTCTCTCTCTCTCTCTCTCTCTCTCTCTCTCTCTCTCTCTCTCTCTCTCTCTCTCTCTCTCTCTCTCTCTCTCTCTCTTTCTCTCCCATATTCTCATGCATAACAAATTCACTTACATTCTCAAGAGACTGGTTTTCTAAACTTAATACATACACTAAAATATTCTTGACTTCACGTCTCACGTCCAAGGTTTTAATTCCCAGGTGTCAGGTCCCATGACCCAAGTCCCAGGTTCTAGAATTTAAGTCTGAAAAGCAAAGTTGCCTTTGGAACCAACAACAACACAACCAGCTCTCTACACCTCTGGAACCAACAACACAACCAGCTTTCTGCACCTCTGGAACCAACAACACAACCAGCTTTCTGCACCTCTGGAACCAACAACACAACCAGCTTTCTGCACCTCTGGAACCAGCAACACAACCACCTTTCTGCACTTCTAGAACAAACAACACAACCAACTTTCTGCACCTCTGGAACCAACAACACAACCAGTTTTCTGCACCTCTGGAACCAGCAGCACAACCACCTTTCTGCACTTCTAGAACAAACAACACAACCAGCTTTCTGCACCTCTGGAAACAACAACACAAGCAGCATTCTGCGCCTCTAGAACCAACAACACAACCAGCTATCTGCACCTCTGGAACCAGCAACACAACCACCTTTCTGCACTTCTAGAACAAACAACACAACCAGCTTTCTGCACCTCTGGAAACAACAACACAAGCAGCATTCTGCGCCTCTGGATCCAACAACACATCCAGCTTTCTGCACCTCTGGAACCAAGAACACAACCATCTTTCTGCACCTCTGGAACCAAGAACACAACCAGCTTTCTGCACCTCTGGAACCAACAACACAACCAGCTTTCTGCACCTCTGGAACCAACAACACATCCAGCTTTCTGCACCTCTGGAACCAACAACACAACCAGCTTTCTGCACCTCTGGAACCAACAACACAACCAGCTTTCTGCACCTCTGGAACCAACAACAAAACCAGCTTTCTGCACCTCTGGAACCAACAACACAACCAGCTTTCTGCACCTCTGGAATCAACAACACAACCAGCTTTCTGCACCTCTGGAACCAACAACACAACCAGCTTTCTGCACCTCTGGAACCAACAACACAACCAGCTTTCTGCACCTCTGGAACCAACAACAACACAACCAGCTTTCTGCACCTCTGGAACCAACAACACAACCAGCTTTCTGCACCTCTGGAACCAACAACACAACCAGCTTTCTGCACCTCTGGAACCAACAACACAACCAGCTTTCTGCACCTCTGGAACCAACAACAACAACCAGCTTGTTCACTGTACAAAATTTACGTGTACAATTCTTCTTGTAACTAATAGATCATAATATAATATAACTACAATATCTTTTCTGTAGAAACGTTTTTCCAACCAGTGGCGTTGTCAGTCCAATACTGAGAAGAATGTTGAAGATCAGAAGGACTCAGAGGTAATCAGTCCCTCAGCCTGGAGTCAATATGACCAGTGCATCAGTCTAAGATGAGAGACTCATTACCTCAACTCCTTGTGATCTTCAACCATTCTTCTCTATATTTAACTGAGAAAGTCACTGGTTGGAGAAACGTGTTTACACTAAAGATACTCAAGTGTTGTTCAAGTGTTGCACAAGTGTTGCACAAGTGTTGCTCAAGTGTTGCACAAGTGTTGCTCAAGTGTTGCACAAGTGTTGCACAAGTGTTGCACAAGTGTTGCTCAAGTGTTGCACAAGTGTTGCACAAGTGTTGCACAAGTGTTGCACAAGTGTTGCACAAGTGTTGTACAAGCGTTGCTCAAGTGTTGCACAAGTGTTGCGCAAGTGTTGCACAAGTTTTGCACAAGTGTTGCTCAAGTGTTGCACAAGTGTTACACAAGTGTTGCACAAGTGTTGCTCAAGTGTTGCACAAGTGTTACACAAGTGTTGCACAAGTGTTGCACAAGTGTTGCACAAGTGTTGTACAAGCGTTGCTCAAGTGTTGCACAAGTGTTGCTCAAGTGTTGCTCAAGTGTTGCTCAAGTGTTGCTCAAGTGTTGCACAAGTGTTGCACAAGTGTTGCACAAGTGTTGCTCAAGTGTCGCACAAGTGCTGCACAAGTGTTGCACAAGTGTCGCACAAGTGCTGCACAAGTGCTGCACAAGTGCTGCACAAGTGTTACACAAGTGTTACAAAGTGTTGCACAAGTGTTACACAAGTGTTACAAAGTGTTGCTCAAGTGTTGCACAAGTGCTGCACAAGTGTTGCACAAGTGTCGCACAAGTGCTGCACAAGTGCTGCACAAGTGTTGCACAAGTGTTACACAAGTGTTACAAAGTGTTGCACAAGTGTTACACAAGTGTTACAAAGTGTTGCTCAAGTGTTGCACAAGTGTTGCACAAATGTTACAAAGTGTTGCGCAAGTGTTGCGCAAGTGTTGCACAAGTGTCGCACAAGTGCTGCACAAGTGCTGCACAAGTGTTGCACAAGTGTTGCACAAGTGTTACAAAGTGTTACACAAGTGTTGCACAAGTGTTGCTCAAGTGTTGCTCAAGTGTTGCACAAGTGTTGCACAAGTGTTGCTCAAGTGTTGCACAAGTGTTGCACAAGTGTTGCACAAGTGTTGCACAAGTGTTGCACAAGTGTTGCACAAGTGTTGCACAAGTGTTGCTCAAGTGTTGCACAAGTGTTGCTCAAGTGTTGCACAAGTGTTGCACAAGTGTTGCTCAAGTGACTAATTCATCAACCTGTCGGTTCTCTGAACCATTTATTTACATAAAATAACTATAATAAAATGAACCATTTATTTACATAAAATAACTATAATAAAATGAACCATTTATTGACATAAAATAACTATAATAAAATGAACCATTTATTTACATAAAATAACTATAATAAAATGAACCATTTATTTACATAAAATAACTATAATAAAATGAACCATTTATTTACATAAAATAACTATAATAAAATGAACCATTTATTTACATAAAATAACTATAATAAAATGAACCATTTATTTACATAAAATAACTATAATAAAATGAACCATTTATTTACATAAAATAACTATGATAAAATAAATTCAGATTTATATAATATTTAGAAAGTAAACTGAAATATTAAAATTTCGAATTTGTATGCCATTTTTCTGGCATTTTGGTTAAGTGTTGATGTTGTCACTATTGATGTTGTCACTGTTGATGTTGTCACTGTTGATGTTGTCACTGTTGATGTTGTCACTGTTGATGTTGTCACTGTTGATGTTGTCACTGTTGATGTGGTCACTGTTGATGTTGTCACTGTTGATGTTGTCACTATTGATGTGGTCACTGTTGATGTTGTCACTGTTGATGTTGTCACTGTTGATGTTGTCACTGTTGATGCTGTCACTGTTGATGTTGTCACTGTTGATGTGGGCACTATTGATGTCACTGTTGATGTTGTCACTGTTGATGTGGGCACTGTTGATTTTGTCACTGTTGATGTTGTCACTGTTGATGTGGTCACTGTTGATGTTGTCAGTGTTGATGTTGTCACTGTTGATGTCACTGTTGATGTGGTCACTTTCTGGCACTTGTATTTATGTGCATTTTGTGTACGTGTTATGGCAGATTATTCTGAAAAAGTATCCATAAGTTTTTTTTTCTCTGAACTGAATGTTTTCAGGACTTACACGTCATGTTACACTACAACATAATTAACTCACCTCATGTGGGTATACATTAAACTAACGTTATGTGGGTATACATTAAACTAACCTTATGTGGGTATACATTAAACTCACCTTATGTGGGTATACATTAAACTCACGTCATGAGGGTATACATTAAACTCAACTCATGTGGGTATACATTAAACTCAACTCATGTGGGTATACATTAAACTCAACTCATGTGGGTATACATTAAACTCACCTCATGTGGGTATACATTAAACTCAACTCATGTGGGTATACATTAAACTCAACTCATGTGGGTATACATTAAACTCAACTCATGTGGGTATACATTAAACTCAACTCATGTGGGTATACATTAAACTCAACTCATGTGGGTATACATAAATCAACTCATGTGGGTATACATTAAACTCAACTCATGTGGGTATACATTAAACTCACCTCATGAGGGTATACATTAAACTCACTTCAAGTGGGTATACATTAGCAAGCTGCTAATTGTGAAAGATTATTACAGTAAAGTTACATGTTATACCAGTTTGTGGACAACCTGTGTATAAGAAAAATAAAATTAGGCTAAAATAAATTAGCTGTGGTATTTGCCTGATCCCTGTCTAGATTGCTAGGAATAGTAACAGTGAACTTTTGGAAGACTCAGGTGAACCACTCTTGTAGCAAGGACCACATATGTAAGAGATAAGTTTCCCAGTCTGTGTATTGTCCCTGTTCACCTGAGTACCTATAGACCAGCCTCTGTTCACCTGAGTACCTGTGGACCAGCCTCTGTTCACCTGAGAACCTATAGATCAACATCTGTTCACAGGAGTACCTATAGATCAGCCTCTGTTCACCTGAGTACCTATAGATAAGCCTCTGTTCACCTGAGCACCTATAGATCAGCCTCTGTTCACCTGAGTACCTATAGATCAGCCTCTGCTCACCTGAGTACCTATAGATCAGCCTCTGTTCACAGGAGTACCTATAGATCAGCCTCTGTTCACCTGAGTACCTGTAAACCAGCCTCTGGTCACCTGAATACCTATAGACTAGCCTCCGTTCACCTGGGTACCTATAGATCAGCCTCTGCTCACCTGAGTACCTATAGATCAGCCTCTGTTCACAGGAGTACCTATAGATCAGCCTCTGTTCAACTGTGTACCTATATACCAGCCTCTGTTCACCTGAGTACCTATAGACCAGTGTTGCAACCCCTGAATGGGTTGCAATGATTATTATGTATATATGTAATAATTACCTTTTCATATAATTTTATACTGCTTATATTTGCGATAATAGCTAAATCGTAAATGTATGACTTTATATTATTATTTGACTTATGATGTTAGATAGGATGTAACATATGTGCTCAGTTCAAGTCTTGATTGTCTAACTACTGTAATTATCGCTCTTTGCTCGTTATTCTGCAGGCTTCTGTTTCTTGCTGGGCGACTGCTGTCCACGGAGCTATCACATGATCGAGGGGGGTGTCCTCACCTCGCCTGAAGTAGTCAGTCTGGTCTAGACTCTCTTGGTGGTTGGACAGATTGTCTGTCTCATTATTCTTGTTAGTTCTGTAGAACTCTGTTCACAGAACATTGTATAGACATAGTGATTTTCGACGTTGTACTGAGGTTGTGTGTCTCATAGACACTCTGAGTAACTCAGGTCCTGAGCTGTAACTTCTCACTTAACTTGTACTGGTAACTGTGTATTATCACAGTCGGGATTTCTTATGCTGAACTTAGATTCAGTAGTATGGGAGTTTTGTGACTTTTGTGGGGGATCTGCTGTTTGGCCCTACTAG
>NC_069420.1:58952524-58962524 GCF_026875155.1 Cherax quadricarinatus
TTTCACTGTACCCAGTGCTCCAGTGTGCAGACAGGACAGTAACAGTGGAACCCTTTCACGGGTAGCACAGTGCTCTCATTTTGGGGAAGACCGTCAAACCTGGATTGTAACCTCCGTAGAGTTAAACATAACTTTCTTAATTTTCATAACAGAGGCCTAACTAATATCACTAATATTTCGAACGCTTATTCTATATATAATATAATTTTTTCTCCGTAACATATGTGATGAATGGTTTGAAAAACCGACAAGTTGAAGATTGAGACACTTATGCAGCATATGGGAATCTTTATTCAGGAAACGTTTCGCCACACAGTGGCTTCATCAGTCCAATACAAAGAGGAAGGCGTAAGGAGAGGAGGAGAATGAGGTAATCAGTCCCTCAACCTGGAGTCGATGTGTTCAGTCCATCAATCTTGTAGAATGTACAGCATAGGGCCGTAGACTGGTTATATACTGTAGTGAGGTACGTAAAGCGATGAGGGGGGTTAGGGGTACCATCCACTATCGAAGTAGGTCTTCGTCAAAGGTTGAAAAGGGTTTTTTAAGAATTCTTTGAACAAGACCCCATGATGCGCCGTTCTGAATTTGTTAAAGGGTTTTTGAAAAACCGAAAAATTGAAGATTGAGACATTTATCAGCAAAGGGGAATCTTTATTAAAGGAAATTTTTTTTGCCACACGGGGCTTCACCCAATACAAAGAGGAAGGCAAAGGGAGAGGGGGAAATGAGGTAATCAGTCCCTCACCGGGAGTCGTGTTTTCAGTCCAAAATCTGTAAATGTACAGCATGGGCCGTAACGGGGCTTATATACGTAGTGAGTGACGTGAAGCAGAGGAGGGGGGGTCATAGTGGTCCCACCCACTAGTCAAGGGGGTTGTCCAAAGTTGAACAAGTGTTGAAAAATTTCTTTGTAACAAGACCCCATGTGCTGCCGTGTCTGACAGTTGTGTATGGTTTGAAAAACCGACAATTTGAAGATTGAGACACTTATGCAGCATATGGAACTTTTTCAGGAAACGTTTCGCCACACAGGGGCTTCACAGTCCAATCAAAGAGGAAGGCGTAAGGAGAGGAGGAAAATAAGGTTAGGGACTGTTCCCTTTTTTCCCCTCCTTCCTTACCCTTCCCTTTGTATTGGACGATGAGCCCGTGGGGCAAACGCCTAATAAAGATTCCCATATGCTGCATAAGTGCCCTCAATCTTCAACTTGTCGGTTTTTCAAACCATTCATCACAACTGTCAGACACGGCAGCACCCATGGGGTCTTGTTACAAAGAATTCTTCAACACTTGTTCAACCTTTGGACGAAGACCTACTTCGACTAGTGGATGGTACCACTATGACCCCGCCTCCATCTGCTTCACGTCCCCTCACTACAGTATATAAAGCCACGTCTACGGCCCTATGTTTGTACATTCTACAAGATTGATGGACTGAACACATCGACTCCAGGTTGGGGGAAACTGATTACCTCATTCTCCTCCTCTCCTTTAAACGCCTTCCTCTTTGTATGGACTGATGAAGCCACTGTGTGGGCGAAACGTTTCCTGAATAAAAGATTCCCATATGCTGCATAAGTGTCTCAATCTTCAACTTGTCGGTTTTTCAAACCATTCATCACAACTGTCAGACACGGCAGCATCATGGGGTCTTGTTACAAAGAATTCTTCAACACTTGTTCAACCTTTGGACGAAGCCCCTACTTCGACTAGTGGAGGGTACCACTATGACCCCGCCTCCATCTGCTTCACGTCACCCCCACTACAGTATAAAAGGGCCACGCTACGGCCCTATGCTGTACATTCTACAAGATTGATGGACTGAACACATCGACTCCAGGTTGAGGGACTGATTACCTCATTCTCCTCCTCTCCTTACGCCCTTCCTCTTTGTATTGGGACTGATTGAAGCCATTTGTGGGGCGAAACGTTTCCTGAATAAAGATTCCCAATGCTGCATAAGTGTCTCAATCTTCAACTTGTGGGTTTTTCAAACCATTCATCACAACTGCCCAGACACGGCAGCATCAGGGTCTTGTTACAAAAGAATTCTTTCAACACTTGTTCAACCTTTGGACGAAGACCTACTTCGACTAGTGGATGGTACCACTATGACCCCCGCCTCCCATCTGCTTCACGTCACCTCACTACAGAAATATAAGCCACGTCTACGGGCCCTATCTGTACATTCTACAAGATTGATGGACGAACACATCGACTCCAGGTTGAGGACTGATTACCTCATTCTCCTCCTCCCCTTTAAACGCCTTCCTCTTTGTATTGGACTGATGAAGCCACTGTGTGGCGAAACGTTTCCTAAAATAAAGATTCCCATATCTGCAAAAGTTCTAAATCTTCAACTTGTCGGTTTTTAAACCCCCAATTTTTTTCAAAAACTGTCAGACAGGGCCCACATCATGGGGTCTTGTTAAAAAGGGAATTCCTTAAAACATTTGGGTTAAAAACCTTTTGGGACGAAGCCCCTACTTCGACTAGTGGATGGTACCACTAGGGACCCCGCCCCCCACCTGCTTCACGTCACCCCCAATACAGAATATAAGCCACGTCAAAGGGCCCCCCTTTTTTGCTTTTCATTCTACAAGATTGATGGACTGAACCCCAATGGGACTCCGGGTTTGGGGGCCTGATTACCTTTTTTCCCTTTCCTGTTTAAAGGGCCACTTTTGTGGCGAAACGTTTCCTGAATAAAGTTTCCCCAATTTATGCCCCCATAAGTGTCTCAATCTTCAACTTGGGGGTTTTTTTCAAACCATTATCACAACTGTCAGCCCGGCGGGCCATCTTTTGGGGTCTTTTTTTACAAAAAATTCTTCAACACTTGTTAAACCTTTTGGGGACGAAGACCACTTCGACTAGTGGTGGTACCACTATGACCCCGCCTCCATCTGTTTTAAACTTTCACCTCACACAGTATATAAGCCACGTCTAGGGCCCCTATGCTGTACATTCTACAAGTTTGGGGAAAAAAACCCCTGAACACATCGACTCCGGGTTGGGGGAGCTGATTACCCTTTTCCCCCTCCTCTCCTTACCCCTTTTCCCTTTTGGGTTTTGGGCCCTGATGAAGCCACTTTTGTGGCAAAAACTTTTCCCTGAAAAAGATTCCCATATGCTGATAATGCCCTCAATCTTCATCCCTTTAACAAAATTTTATAATTAAGGGGTATAAATTATTTTTTTTTTAAAATTTTATATTATTGATCTATAATCTTTACTGACTTTCACCCATTGGATAAGGTATGAGGGGATTTTAAAAAACTGTCAGTCAAAATTTACTGATCGCAAATAATAATTTTTTAAAACACACCCCCATACATAAAAATAAAGGGGGGTAAACTCAAACCTGTGACCGGCGAGTTTTTAAAAAGTGCAGGCCAGTGTGCAAACCTCTTGCCCGTGGCCGCCCAACCCCAGATTCTTTGCATTAAAAAGAGGAGGAGGGTCGGGGGCCCAGACTTAAATACACAGCTTGAAAAACGGGTTTACGGTAGGGCCCGTGAGGGGTTTTCAGGGGAATGTCAGTCAAGGTGATTTTAAATTGGCGGGAAATCAAAGGCTAGTTTTCTGTCCCAACAACACACACCACAAACACACACACACACAACACACCACACACACACACACACACACACACACACACACACCCCAACACACACACACACATACACTTTAACTTTACACACACCCCACACACAGGGTAACACACACACAACACACAAAAACACACACACAAAAACACACCCCACACACACACAAAACACACAACACACACACACACACAAAAACCAACACACACAAACAGGTATGCTTATGCAGAGTTTTAACAGCCAATGCAGTAGCAAGGGACAGCTGGTCATGAAAAAAACATTTCCCACTGGGGAAATAAAAAGGTTTCGATAGGGAAGGGGGAGAAGGCAAAAAACATGTCAAGGGAAGGAAATAAAATGGGAGGGGGAAAAAGGGCCCGAGGTTCGGGTTTTTTGTTACGGGCTCCAAAAGCCAAGGGGAAAAACCCTTTGAAGAAAAAAAACAGGAGGAGAAAAAAATGATTAAAGGCACAGGGAAAAAAAAATAGGTGAGGGCGATTGACCCGGGTTTGCAAATTTTCGGGAAAAGGGGTTTGGTTTTGCGAGTGGAAGGATAGGGGCCCCTTCAAAGAAATTTTTTTTCAAGGAAGAATCAGTTTAAAACCAGGATTCTGCAAGGGGAAAGAAGACTGGGGGACAAACGGGGGTTTACCAAGAGAAAGGGAACCTCGACCGGGGGACAAAAAACACAAGAAAAAAGGGGACTACACTGAAAAAAAGGGGGTCCCGAGACGCAAGGAGGAACGAGAAGGAATGACGAAGATGAGCAGGACCCAGGGCACAGGGAGGAAGGGAAAAAAAAACAAACCCCCCCAGAAATCTCCCAAAAAAAGATCCAAAAACCCCGACATTCCCAACGCAAACTGAGCAACCTATACTACAACCCATCCCCTGTTTCCCTCTGCCACCAACCCCCCCTATCCCCAAACCCCACCCCCAAAAAGCTTTTTCCCCTTATGGGGGAAATTTTGACCCCACCCCCCCTCATCACAAACCCCCCCCCCCCCCCCCAAGGCTCTCGCCCCCCCCCAAACCCCCAATTTTTCTTTCATGACCACATGATAAAAAAAAACTAAAAAATTGGGTTTCACAAAACCCCAGAATGGGGAAAAACGAATAAACATGAAAGGGGTTGGGGAAGGAAAGAAAACAGGAAAAATCCCCAGACATCATGCAAATCAAAAGGGAAAAAAAACTCACTGAGGGCAAAAACAGACCCAATCTTCCCAAAGGGATATCAGATCCGAGGAAAGATAGGGAAGGGGGTAGGGGGGGGAGGAAAGGGGTTTTCACCCAAAGGGCCATGTGTCCTTTCCCAGGCCATGTGTCCCGGAGTCCATCCCTGTCCCCCCAGATGTTCTCCCCCCTTCCCCCCTTTTCCCAGTGGGCGGCCCTTTGCAATTAAAATATTAAATTATATATATATATTATATATTTTATATAAAAAATATAAAATATATTTTTTATAATTTTATAAATATTTAAATATATAATATTATAAAATATATATATATAAAATATAATTTTATTATAAAATATATAAAAATATAGATGCTGGTTTCGTATTAAACAACCATAAATTTTCCTTTTTCCCCCCGGGGGTTTCCCCCTCAATATTCCCTCCCCCCTTTCCCCCTTCCCCAAGGGGGGGTTTTTCGCCTTTTCCCCGAAAACCATGGGGCCCGGAGTCCATCCGTTTCCCCCCCAGAAATTTTTCCCTTCCCCACTTTTCCCCGGGCCTTTCCTTAGCAACCAGTAACTCCTTCTTTCCCAGGAGTCCCGCCTCAGATTTTCCCCCTCCAACCCCCTTTCCCCCCATCCCCCAAGGTGTTTCTTTCGGGGCCCTTTTCCCCGGTCCATTTTGTCCAGGAGTCCCTCCGTGTCCCCCTAAAGGTTCTCCCTTCCCCCCCTTTTCCCCGGGTTCTGCCTTAGCAACCAGTACCCCCTTCTTTCCCAGGAGTCCCCCCTCAGAATTTTTTCCTCCCCCCCCCCTTTCCCCCCTTCCCCCCCGGGGTTCTCGCCTTTCCCAGGTCCCAAAGTGTCAAGGAGTCCATCCGTTACCCCCAGATGTTTTTCCCTTCCCCCCCCTTTTCCCCCCGGGGTTTTGCCTTAGCAACCAGTATCTCATTCTTTCCCAGGAGTCCGCCTCAGATATTCCCTCCCCTTTCCCACATCCCCAAGGTGTTCTCGCGGTTTCCCAGGTCCCATTGTGTACGGGTCCTTCCGTGTCCCCTCAGATGTTCTCCCTTCCCACTTTCCCAGGGTCTGCCTTAGCACCAGTATCTCCTTCTTTCCCAGGAGTCCGCCTAAGATATTCCTCCCCCCCTTCCCCACTTCCCCAAGGTGGTTTCGCCTTTACAGGTCCATGTGTCCAGGAGTCCATCCGTTGTTCCCTGATGTTCTCCTCCCACATTCCAGGTCTGCCTTAGCACAGTATCTCCTTCTTTCCCTGAAGTCCGCTCAGATATTCCTCCCCCCCTTTACCACACTTCCCCAAGGTGTTCTGCTTTTCCAGGTCCTGTGTCAGGAGTCCATTCCGTGTCCTCAGTTGTTCTCCCCTTCCCCACTTTACCAGGTCAGCTAGCAACCAGTTTCCTCCTCTTTCCAGGAGTCCGCCTCTGATTATTCCCCCCCCTTTCCCCTCTTCCCCAAGGGGTGTTCTCGTCTAAGCCATCACGTAGACAGATGTCTCGCGTTATTACATACTTTGTAAAACTCTGTACACAACACAAACTCATTGAGACATGTTAGTGATGTAAGAATGAGGGAAGTGAGAACAGGTTAGAATGTAAGAATGTGGGAATGAGACAGTGTTAGACATGTAAGGAATGTGGGAAGCCTGAGACATTGTAGTTGATGTATGAATGTGGGGAAGAGAGACATTGTTAGGATGAAAGATTATGGGAATGTCTGAGGACATTGGTTAGTGATGTAAGATGTGGGGAGTCTGAGACATGGTTAGTGGATGTATGATGTGGGAAGTTTGAGACTTTGTTAGCATGTAAGAATGTGGGAAAGTCTGAGGACATTGTTAGTGACGACATGATGTGGGAAGTTAAGATATTGTTAGTGATGTATGAATGTGGGAAGTGAGACATTGTTTGTGATGTAAGAATGAGGAAAGGAGACATTGTTAGTGATTGTAAGAATGTGGGAAATGAGGCAATAATTAGCGATGTAAGAATGTGGGAAAGTCGAGACATTGTTTGTGACGTAAGAATATGGGAAGTGAGACATTGTTAGTGATTGTAAGAATGTGGGAGAGAGGACATTGTTAGTGATGTAAGAATGTGGGTAATCTGAGACATTGTTTGTGATGTAAGAATGTGGGAAGTCTCAGGACTTGTTTGGGATGTAAGAATGTGGAAGTGAGACATTGTTATTGATGTAAGAATGTGGGATGTCTGAGACATTTAAGTTACGTAAGAATGTGGGAAAGTGAGACATTGTTTTAGTGTGTAAGAATTGTTGGAAGTCTGAGACATTGTTAGTGATGTAAGAATGTGGGAAGTCTGAGGACATTGTTAGTGATGTAAGATTGTGGGAAGTCTGAGACATTGCTAGTGATGTAGAATGTGTGAAGTCTGAGCATTGTTAGTGATTGTAAGAATTGGGAAGTTGAGACATTGTTAGTGATGTAAGAATGTGGGAAAGGTCTGAGACATTGTTGTTACGTAAGAGGTGGGAAGTCTGTTACATTGTTAGTGATGTAAGAATTGTGGGATCTGAGAACATTGTTGTTAACGTAGGATTGTGGGGAAGTCGAGAATTGTTAGTGATGTAGGGAATGAAGGGAAGTCTGAGACATTGTTGTTACGTAAGAATGTGGGAAGTCTGAGACAATGGTAGTGAAGTAGGAATGTAGGAATGTCTGAGACATTGTTGGTTAACGTAAGAATGTGGGAAGTTGAGACATTGTTAGTGATGTAAGAATGTGGGACGTCTGGTACATTGTTAGTGATGTAAGAATGTAGGAAGTCTGAGACATTGTTTAGTGATGTAAGAAAGTAGGGAAGTCTGAGACATGTTAGTGATGTAAGAAATGTAGGAAGTCTGAGACATTGTTAGTGATGTAAGAATGTAGGGAAAGTCTGAGACATTGTTAGTGATGTAAGAATGAGAAGTCTGAGACATTGTTTGTGATGTAGAAATTTGTGGGAAGTCTGAAGACATTGTTGTTACGTAGAATGTGGAAGTCTGTACATTGTTAGTGATTGTAGGAATGTGGATGTCTGAGACATTGTTAGTGATGTAAGAATGTAGGAAGTCTGAGACATTGTTAGTGATGTAAGAATGTAGGAAGTCTGAGACATTGTTCGTGATGTAAGAATGTAGGAAGTCTGAGACATTGTTAGTGATGTAAGAATGTAGAAGTCTGAGGAAATTTTGTTAGTGATTTAAAGATGTAGGAAGTCTGAGACTTTGTTAGGATGTAAGAATGTGGGAAGTCTGGACTTGTTGTAAGTAAAGACTGTGGGAAGTCTGATACATTGTTAGTGATGTACGAATGTAGGAAGTCTGAGACATTGTAGTTGATGTAGAAAATCTAGGACGTCTGCCACATTGTTAGTGATGTAAACTGTAGGAAGTCTGAGCCATGATTCGTTATGAAAGCAATTCCCCCCCCCCCCCCCCCACCCCCCCCCTCCCCTACATAGGAAGTCTGAGACTTTTAGTGATGTAAGAATGGTAGGAAGTCTGAGACATTGTTAGTGAATGTAAGAATGTAGGCAGACTGAGACATTGTTAGTGTGATGTAAGAATGTAGGGAAAGTCTGAGACATTGTTAGTGATGTGAGAATGAAGGAAGTCTGAGGACATTTGTTAGTGATGTAAGAATGTAGGAAGGCTGAGACATTGTAGTGGGGGAAGTAAGAATGTGGGGAGTCTGAGACATTAGTTGTTAACGCTAAGATGTGGGAAGTCTGATCCATTGTTAGTGATGTAAGAATGTAGGGAAGTCTGAGACATTGTTAGTGATGTAAGAAGTAGGAAGTTGAGACATTGTATTGATGTAAGAATGTGGGAAGTCTGAGACATTGTTAGTGAAGTAAGAATGTGGGGGGAAGTCTTTAGACATTGTAGTGATGTAGAATGTGGGAAGTCAGAGACATTGTTAGTGATGTAAGAAGTAGGAGTCTGAAGGACATTGTTAGAGATGTAAGAATGTGGGAAGTCTGCGACATTGTTATTGATGTAAGAATGTGGGAAGTCTGAGCCATTGTTAGTGATGTAAGAATGTAGGAAGTCTGAGACATTGTTAGTGAGTAGGGAATGTAGAAGTCTGAGACATTGTTAGTGATGTAGGAATGTTGAAGTCTGAGAAATTGTTTGTGATGTAGGAATGTAGGAAGTCTGAGACATGTTAGTGATGTAGGAATGTAGGAAGTTTGAGACATTGTTAATCACTTATTCACATATTTACTTCTTTACTCAAAGGTGTCATTTTGAGAATGTAATTTCATTTATTTTCTTTGAGAAATTTAAAATTGCGTAATCAGAAGGGAATTTTTTTTTCTTGTGTGTGTGTTGTGTGTGTGTGTGTGTGTGTGTGGTGGGTGTGGTGTGTGTGTGTGTGTGTGTGGTGTGTGTGTGTGGCATGTAGATGTGTGTGTGTGTACTCACCTAACTGTGGTTGCAGGGGTCGAGACTCAGCTCCTGGCCGCCTCTTTCACTGATCGCTACTGTGTCCTCTCTCTCTCCTGCTTCCTGAAGCTTTGTCATACTTCTTAAAAATATGTATGGGTCCTGGTCCTCACTACTTCACTTGCTTGGCTATTCCACTTGCTGGCAACTCTATGACTGAAGAAAGCTTCCTAAGTCCTGTGACTCGTTTTGAGTCTTCAGCTTCAGTTGTGGAAACCCTTGTCCCTGTGTCCCTCTCTGGAACATCCTATCTCTTGTCCACTTTCTATTCCCCACAATATCTTGTATGTCGTTATCATGTTCTCCCCTGACCCATTCTGTCTTCCAGTGTCCGTCAGTCCGATTTCTGTGTGGTGTGTGTGTGTGTGTGTGTGTGTGTGTGTGTGAGTGTGTGTTGTGTGTGATTGTGTGTGTGTGATGTGTGTGTGTGTGTGTGTGTGGTGTGAGTGTGTGTGTGTGTGTGTGGTTGTGATGTGTTTTTTCCTGGTTGTTTTTTTGGGGGGGGTGTGTCTGTGTGTGTTGTCTGTGTGTGTGTTGTGTGTGTTTGTGTGTGTGTGTGCATGTAGTGTGTGTATGTGTGTGTGTGTGTTCTGTGTGTGTGTGTGCTTGGAGATGGGTGTGGTATGTGTGTGTGGGTGTGTTTGTGTGCATGTGTGTGTGTGATGTGTGTGTGTGTGTGAGTGTGTCTGTGTGTGTGTGTGAGTGTGAATAAGAAGCGATGAGAAGAAAAACGAAGGAAATTG
>NC_069420.1:58967524-58972091 GCF_026875155.1 Cherax quadricarinatus
AGGTGTTCAAACTAGTAACTTTACCTGACCCACACGTGTCTCAAACTAGTAATCTTTACCTGCCACCAGTGTCTCAAACTAGTAACTTACCCTGACCCACAAGTGTCACTAAAACTAGTAACTTTACCTGACACAAGTGTCTCAAACTAGTAAACTTTACCTGACCACGGTGTCTAAAAAACTAGTAACTCTTCCCCGACCACAAGAGTGCTCAAACTAGGTAAATTTTACTGACCCAAAGTGCTCAAACTGTAACATTACCTGACCCACAAGTGTTTCTAAAACTAGTAACTTTACCTGACCCACAAGTGTCTCAATCTAGTAAATTTACCGGACCCACAAGTGTCTAAACTAGTAACTTTACCTGACACAAGTGTCTAAACTAGTTACTTACCGGACCTCAAGTGTCTCAAACTAGTAACTTTACCTGACCAAAGTGTCTAAACTTGCCTTTACCTGCCACAAGTGTCTCAAACTAGCTACTTTACCTGACCACAGTGTTCAAACCTAGTAACTTTACTGACCCACAAGTGTCTCAAAACTAGTACTTTACTGAACCACAAGTGTTCAAACTAGTAACTTTACCTGACCCAAAGTGTCTCAAACTAGTATCTTTACCTGACCACCAAGTGTCTCAAATTTGTAACTTTACTGACCAAATTGTCGAAAACTAGTAAACTTACCTGACCACAAGTGTCTCAAACTAGTAACTTTACTGACCCACAATGTGTTCTCAAATAGGAACTTTATGACCCCAAGTGTCTAAAACTAGTAACTTTACCTGACCACAAGTGTCTAAACTAGTAACTTTTACCAGAACCCACAAGTGGTCTAAAACTAGTAACTTTACCTGACCCACAAGTTCTCAAACTAGTATCTTTACTGACCACAAGTGTCTCAAACTAGTAACTTTACTGCCACAAGTGCTAAAACTCGGTAACTTTTTAACTGGCCACAAGGTGCGTCTCAAAATAGTACTTTACCCTGACCCACAAGTGTCTCTAATAAACTAGTAACTTTATTCTGACCACAAGTGTCTCAACTAGCAACTTTACCTGGACCCACAAGTGTCTCAAACTAGCAACTTACTGACCCACATTGTCTCAAACTAGCAACTTTACCTGACCACAGTGTCTCTAAACTAGTAACTTTCTGCCCACATGAGTCTAAAAATAGTAACTTTTACCTGACCCCCACAAGTGTCTCAAATAGTAACCTTTATGACCCACAAGTGTTCTCAAATAGTAACTTTACTGACACAAGTGTCTCAACTAGCAACTTTACCTGTCCCTCAAGTGTCCGTCAAACTAGTAACTTTACCTGACCCACTAAGTGTCTCAACTAGTAACTTTACCTGACCCACAAGTGTCTCAAACTAGTAACTTTACTGACCACAAGTGTCTCAAACTAGCAACTTTACCTGACCACAAGTGTTCAACTAGGAACTTTACCTGACCACAAGTGTCTCAAACTAGCAATTTACCTGACCAAAGTGTCTCAAACTGTACTTTTACTGACCACAAGTGTCTCAAATAGTAACTTACCGGACACAAGTGTCTCAAACTAGTCAACTTTACCTGACCCACAAAGTGTCTCAAACTAGTAACTTTACCTGACCACAAGTGTCTCAAACTAGAAATTACCTGACCCACAAGGTCTCAAAACTAGCAACTTTACCTGACCCACAAGTGTTCAACTTGTAATTTACCTGACCAACAAGAGGTTCAAAACTAGTAAACTTTACTGCCCCCTAGATGTCTCAAATAGTAACGTTACCCCTGACCACAAGGTGTCTCAACTAGTAACTTTACCTGACCCACAAGTGTCTCAAACTAGTAACTTTGCACGTTTCATAATGGATGTCTTTAAAATACGGGGAAACCAACATTCTTTCACATATTGAATTATAAAAGTTTCTTGATTTTACCCAACATTTAGGTAGACTGATTGTTTTTCTGCTTCCAAGTTTTCGATTTTATTTTTAAAAGACAAAACATAATTTACACCGTGAGTTAGAGTGCATATATGGTGGGTACAAATTTGTGTTCATACGTGTTGTGTTGTGTTGTGTGTGTGTGTGTGTGTGCTTATTTGTGATTACATACATATTAGCGTAAGAGGCAGTGAGTGTTTTTTATACATATGTGTGTGTGTGTGTGTGTGTGTGTGTGTGTCGTGTGTGTGATGTATTTGTGATTCATCATATTAGGTACGAGGCAGTGAGTGTGTTTTATACATATGTGTGGGTGTGTGTGTGTGTGTTAGTTACCATATTGTCCTGGCACATGTCGATTAGACACTAGGCCTGTTGTATATGAGTACGTGTGAATGGGTGTGTGTGTGTTTGTGTGTGTGTGTGTGTTGTGTGTGTTCATGCAAAGTTACATAAATGTGCTTATTTGGTGAACTCCTGGAACCACGGACCCGGGGGGGGTGCAAGGTTGGGTTGTGGGGGAAGTGGGGAAGGGGGAGCACCTGGCCTTCGCACAGGTGAACTCCTGAAAAAGGACACTCACTGGTTGTCGAGGCAGACCCTCGGGAAGTGGGGAAGGGAGGATGCCTGAGGGGACGCAGGCGGACTCCTGGACACGCGGACCTGGGAAAGACGAAAAAGGATACTCACCGGCCGCCGAGGCAGACCCTGGGGAAGTCTGGAAGGGAAAATGCCTGAGGGGACGCAGGCGGACTCCTGGACACGCGGACCTGGGAAAGACGAAAAAGGATACTCACCGGCCGTCGAGGCAGACCCTGGTTTAAGGGCGACCTATGAGTAACCATGTAGAAATAAAGTGGGGGACCCTTGAGTAAAAATGTAAGAAGTTTGTGTTAACCCATCAATTACTTGATCTGAGACAAGATTTCCGTATGCTGGTTGGAACATGAAATGTCGATCTGGTACGTTTGATATGACTTAGAACATTTAATTATTTAGGACAATTTGATCAGAAAGGAAACACATATTGAACACTGTGATCTGGAATAGAACGCTCATTGAACATTCACATAAAACGCAAATGTTGTTCACTCAGTATAGACACACATATGTGGATGGTTGGAAGTGAGTTGTGGGAAGAGACGGTTGATGGTAAGCTGAAGATGAGCTGAAGATGGTGAAGATGGTTGAAGATGGATTGAAGACGGTGAAAATGATATTGTTGAAGCTGAGTTGAAATTTTAATAGTTAATGAGGATTTATAGTAAAGGATACTTAATAAACTGTGTGTTAATTTCTTGGCCACAAAGTACATACACGAGATTAAATTATGATAGAAAAGAAAACAGTTTTGTGACGAATTGTGTTGGTCAGCTCAGGTGTGTTGCCTACGTTTTTCTCTTCCATTGTGTTGTGTCTGGAGTTTGATGTGACCTACATCTTTATATGCCATACCAGGTCATTCTTATAGGCCATACCAGGTCATTCTCATATGCTATACCAGGTCATTCTTATATGCCATACAGGTCATTCTCATATGCCATACCAGATCATTCTTATATGCCATACCAGGTCATTCTCATATGCTATACCAGGCCATTCTTACATGCCATACCAGGTCATCCTTATATCCCATACCAGGTCAAACTTATATCCCATACCAAGTCATCCTTATATCACACACCAGTTCATCCTTATATCCCATACCTGGTCAAACTTATATCCCATACCAAGTCATCCTTATATCACACACCAGTTCAAACCTTATATTTCCCATACCAGGTAACCCCTTTTATCACTTACCAGGTCATCCTTAAATCCCATACCGGGCCATCCTTATATCACACACCAGATCATCCTTATATCGCACACCAGATCATCCTTATATCCCAAACCAGATCAACCTTATATCCCATACCAGGTCATCCTTATATTCCATACCAGGCCATCCTTATATCCCCCACCAGGTCACCCTTATATTTCATACCAGGCACTTCACATATCCAATAATAGGTCAACCTTATATCCCATACCAGATCATCCTTATATTCCATACCAGGTCATCCTTATATTCCATTCCAGGTCATCCTTATATCCCATACCAAGTCATCCTTATATCCCATACCAGGTCATCCTTATATCCCATACCAAGTGATCCCTTATATCCTTTTACCAGGTCATCCATATACCCATACCAGGTCATCCTTATATCCCATACCAGGTCATCCTTATATCCCATACCAGGTCATCCATATACCCATACCAGGTGATCCTTATATCCCATACCAGGTCATCCATATACCCATGCCAGGTGATCCTTATATCCCATAGCAGACCATCCTTATATCCCATATCAGGTCATTCTTATATCCCTTACCAGGTCATCCTTATATTCCATACCAGGTCATCCTTATATCGCATAACAGGTCATTCTTATATTCCATACCAGGTCATCCTTATATCCCATACCAGTTTATCCTTATATCCCATACCAGGTCATCCTTATATCCCTTACCAGGTCATCCTTATATTCCGTACCAGGTCATCCTTATATTCCGTACCAGGTCATCCTTATATCACATAACAGGTCATTCTTATATTCCTTTCAAGGTCAACTTATCCCTTCCAGGTCAT